>JAPZPB010000398.1:0-36062 GCA_037952635.1 Bryoglossum gracile | reverse complement strand
CCCCCCCCCCCCCCCCCCCCCCCCCCCGCCCCCCCCCCGGCCGCCCCCCCCCCGCCGAGCTCGAGAATCTTGGGGTTTTCGTTCGGTAGTGGGTGATGGATATCTGAGGAGGTTCGGTTGTGAGAGCGAGTTCAGAGGTTCTGTCTGGGTGCTGCACTGCTGCGGGTGAGAGAAGCGACCTCGACGACTTGGGCCGGCTGTGACCTCGTTAGTGCACCAAGGGCAGCCACCAGGACCAGGACCAGCACCAGCACCAGCACCAATTGAGAACGAAGGTTTGGGAGAGGCACGCCGCACAGCCAAGCAAGCACAGGGCAGATCCCCAATGGCCGTCGGATGGTGGGCAGACAGGGTGCCAGGGAGAGAGTGGGAGAGTGGGAGAGGGGAGAGTGGGAGAGGGGACGCTGGCTGGGAGGAGACTCCTGGAGACCTGGAGACCTGGAGACGAGGGCGAACAGGTCACTGGGCAGTGGACCGTACCGTACGTAACGAAGTAACGAGTAAGTACGGTAGCTGTTGCGCAAGTGAAGCTGTATTTTGCGAGCACCTCACTGACACTGGGCCCCGGGGGGTAAAGGGAAATATCGTTACTGTACTGTACAGTCTGGTACTGTCGTATGACAAGAGCAGTAATAGCAACAGCAACAACTACAGCTACAGCTACAACAACAGCTCTCGTAATGGGTACAACGGGCACATCTATCACTACCTCTGGGTCTAACTCAACACGGGCATCTAGAGATTGCGACGTGCGCAGACTCGCAGAGTATACGAAGTAGTACCTTCATAGATATTGCACCTACATAAAAGAGGCGCCAACCCGCAAGACAAGGCGGTCCACAGCAGTGAGGCCTCTGATAGACTGATAGTGTACAGTAGTGTGGTCACGGGTCACGGCCGCTAAGATAGGATAGGGATCAGGGCAACAAAGCAAGGGTGGACGGTAGGGTTGTTCCAGCCTGATAATGAGGGGCAGAGCTCAGAGTTGCACAGAGACTCAGAGAGAGCGGTGCTGTTGTCGTTGTGGGAGGTGGAGGCGAAGGTGAGGCGAAAGGTGAAGGTATGGTATAACTCGAGTACTAGTCGTACAGAGTACAGTACTTACTGTAGTACGTTACCGTTGTACAGTCCTGGGTTGGTCGCACACCACAACGGGAAAGCTCACAAGAGCAGTACAGTAGTCGGGAGGTTTGCTGCGGTTGGGTATGGCCAGGTTCTTGGGGCCTCTAAAAGGGAATAGCCTCTCCGAGTGATGCTCGGGTGTCGGTAGGGCGAACTTACTTGTACTTCGTAGGGGGTTATTTCCCTCGTTGATTGATTGAGGACAGGCCGAAGAGGAAGAACACTGCCGGGCAGCGCTGTCCTTCGTACGAAGTAGCCTCGTGGGAATCTGCAAACGTTCTGGACCATGATTCCTTTGTACAGTATGTTCTTGTAGCCTCTGTGGACGTGGGTAACTAGGGGTTGTAACTTGTCAGGGCTATCACCGAGCTAGGAGTCTCGGTACTGTATGATGGGCTGCGGAGTACAGCAAGTGTCAATGTTACAGTACTGCACAGTACTGTACGAGGTTCTGGATGATGGATGATGGATTCATGGGCAAATCAGAACTAAGCTTCAGATACAGTTCAAGCATCAGCTCAGGGACGTCAGACTTGTCATTCGGAGGGGAGGCGGGGAATTCCGTGCTGAGCAGCAGTGACGAAGGTCTCATGAAGGGTCTCAAGAAGGCGTCTCAAGAAGGAAAGTCGGCCGCCCCATTAGAGACCTTCTGAAAGGTTCTGCGATTGCTCTGTGCGGTGTGCAGTAACTGAGCGGTGATCAAACCCTTGCCTTTCCCAAGGTCATCAGATACAGTACAGTACGTACAGTCCAGGACAGTCCTGGGACCGTACTGTACTGTGGCGTGCAGCAGATTGTGCCCCACTTCCGACAGGAGGGCATATCGAGGGACTAGGGCAAGTTCTCCAGCGCATGAAGGTAGGCTACTGTATGTACAGAAGTACAGTAGTACAGTACTGTAGGACCGTACTGTAAGTTGTACTGTATAGTACAGTACCTAGTTCTTGGTTCTTTTTCATCCCGTTTTCATTCCGTTTCATGCCGCCAGTACTTTCGTAGTACTTCCGTAGTAGTCCAGGGATGGAAGAAGCAGGAAACGCCTTCAAAGCTTCCCAAGCAAAAGCAGATGCTCACGGCTGACTGGTGCAAGTAGTCTGTGGAGGTGGCGTACCCATGTATCCTGCAGGATGAATACGGAGTACGGAGGGAAATGTACTAACTGAACTGTTTAAAGTACATTAGTGGTTAGAGATATTCTCCCTGCTAGTGGTAGATCCTGCTTATTACCTGTGGGGCGACGACGAAGCCATACCAGGTATGTTTAAACCCCGGCTGAGACAGACTTACATTGGACAGGGAGGAAAACCAAACCTATCTACTTCGCACGAAGTACAGTACATCCATAAAGTAGTGAATGATGGTTTCGCTATTGCGAATTCGCTGCCGGAAGACGGAAGGAGCTGAATATCCGCACCTCCGTAGTAACGTCAACTTCATGCCCATAGATGATGCTTCCAAGTGAAGGGGAGCGCTTGCGGGTCAGTAGTAGCTCCCGATATTCTACCATCCCACTCACCGCAAACATGAACAAGAGTAGCGAAAGCCTCTTGACAAAAGAGTCAGGATTCGGTAGCTCGAACTCGAACTCGAACTCGAACTCGAATTTACCAAGCCAAGTCCCAGCCTTCGGTCCTAGACGGCATTTCATCTTGATGGGGATCGCGGCTTATGGCTTCAGCCTGCCTCCGCATGTACTGTACCAGAAAAAGACCTGCACGCTTCTCGGCTTCTTCGCGACGTTCGTCGCATGCTCTTCCAGCAAATTTGCAGGGAGTGAAAGCCCCAACTCTCCCGTTACCAAGGACATGGCTCCAGCCTCCGTTGCTCTCCTCAGGCAAGGGGTATCAAGCCGACCAACTGACTGGGGGGCCCAGCGCGGCTTGGGGTGCGAGATGTGGATTTGACGGCTCAAGCCTCACCCCGAAAATTGTCTTTAATGAATCGATGTTAAAAATACTTTTTTTCGGTGTCTTTTTCGCCAGCCAACTTGGAAGCGCGAAGAATTTGAAATAACTTTGACATGCTCGCACAGAGCTTGTTTTTAGGTTTCGTTTGCCACAAAAAGAAATTCCGTAGACAATCATATCGCAATCGATATAGGGGGGCAAGAGAACTGGAGACGAGACCGAGGGTACGGGACATCCCAATCTCGACTCGTGTATCGTCAGACCCCTCATTTTTTGAGTTGGAAGGATTCAAGGGCCTATCAGTGAGAGTTGAGGAAGCGAAGATCATGGCCATTGGGGGATCCGCCAAGATCCTCTTGTGAGTTGGCTATGTCATGATCACGGTACGGTGAGCACTCCAGCTCACGTCCTTCACTTGTCCGATCCCAAAAAAAATTGTGTAGCGTCACAAAAATTCTACAATAGTAGAGGACTCTGCCAGTGAGGAACAATTTGTGCCTGGACTAAGTTATGAAAGAAGGGAATTTCTTCATTACTATAGCTCCCCGGTCGTAGCTTCTCGAGTCAGAGCCGACGGCGTATTCGCTAAGTTCGGAGCCATTCCTGAAGAGCTTCTGGCTATTGGCGACTTACGTCAGGTCAGGTCTCGGAATCTTTGGACCCATTTGTTAAACTTTCTGCCCTTATCGGCATCACTAGGTAAGTAGTATGGCAATGTCCCGAAGTCTCTGGATTACAGAAAGCCGAGCGGGGTTCACGGAGGGGCAACCCATTAACTGAGTCGCCACGACAAGAATCTTCAAACCAAGCTGAATCATCAACATGTGGCCCACCTTCGTACGTAGCCTTGATTAAGTAGCGTATGCTTCACCGCTGTGACTATCGGCGCAAATCTTTCTGTCTGTCTATGAGAAGAAACGGTGGTTAGTGGTGGTGGAAAATCCCATCTTCTTGTGGAATCGGCTCATTTCAGACTCCTCGCTGTAGAATAGTGTGTGCACTAGTGGTAGAAGCAGTTGAACGGTTTTCCTTCCTTTCTTATTTAGGATGCCAACCAAACCTGGACCGGTTCTGCAAGTAGATCATCATTCATTCAAAACGGCTCAATTTGAAATGGATCGCTTCCCAAGGGAAACCATCGGGCAATGTCAAATGAACAGGTAAAAGGGCGGGCACATCGGCTTGGACGACCAGGGCCTCGGTATATGTGCTTGGAGTGTTTTTAACAGGCCACTTTATGCTGGAATAAGCATATAATCGAGCTGAAACCCAATGAGATCGCAGGAATACAAAAAATATTGGCCGTTACGAATATACATTCGGTACCACAAGTGTCCAATCCGATGCGTCTTGCCTTTGTACAGCTTATGGTCGAGTTCTGGGCTAACCGGAGCTCAAGTCTAGTTTGGCCAATTCGAAGCCAGTTTTCAAGACTCAACCACTTGAAAATCTTCAACTCTTGACCTCAACATTTTAGTGTCGCTTCACTAGCCTGGCTTCAATGGTTGTTTCTCGTTCATCTCTTATCCTTGGTAGTATGCGAGGCTGACAACTAGTTTCTGTGGGGGTCCAGACTCCAATTGCATGACACTTCAACCGTCAGTGACATGAGGCGAATAACTTGGTTTGACGTCTGCGAATCATTTCGATCATCTCGAAGTTGCGGAGAGTTTGTCGGAGGATATGGCCGGAGAGACTTGAGGCTGGTTGGGATTGCATGGCGCACGGCATGGCAAGTCACAAGGAGGTCTGCCCAGGGTCCTTGATGAGTCTCACTGTGCCTTCGTACTGTACAAGTGTGCCACTCAGGACCTCCGTACCCGGGTAGGGACAATCCCTCAAGGACCAAGTCCAGGGTGTCCATTCTGTTCTACTTCGTACAGTAGAAAGTTACAAGGCAGGGCGCATCTCTGACTCTCTGAGTTCCTCCTGGCAGAGGTTGATTGTTGATGGTTGATGGTTGAACGATCACACCCAGCCTTATTTACTTGGCTGGTGCCCGAAAGAGCGCCTGTTTCTCCTCCACGCGTTTCTTGATAAATCGAAGATCTGGGCAGCCAAAGCAATCGGCCAAGCTGTCACATTTCAGGGTGTAGCGAGATGGTGTGCACAGCAAGTGCAAATCTCCCCTGGTAGATGGTCCGTGACTATGAAGATTTTGTGATTTACCAGAAAGATTGCTCCTGTGAGTGGGTATGCCCTCAACCTGGAAAGCGGTTTGACTTTTGTGATCTGTCAAGTTTCACCCTCTTCCCCATAAAGTCGACTCTCCGGTAAGTCGGATCGGCGGCGTATGAAGGTACAGTGCTGTACAGTACAGTACAGTACTGTACTGTAGTCTCAGAGTCTGTCTGTTGCGGATACGGACAAGAGTCTCGGCTTCCACTTAAACTTGGAAGTGAATAATTCCCCGCCCGAGACCTGGGTACGTACATAATGACTTCCTCAAACAGCAATCTTCGCAGCTGCACCTGACAGCGGCACTTTCGCAGATCGTTCTGCTTGGCTGTGTTTGCTGAAGGGCTGCACTATGCAAATGTGATGTTCCATTGATTTCATGTCCCCACCTCGCTGCTTTGACCCTCCACGTGGCCGGCCCGCACTGACCTTGCGCCTAAATTATCAAAAACAAGGCTGGGATAATGGGATTGAACATGGAGGTACGGTACGAAGTACTGTACAGTAAAGTACTGTACGAAGGTATCCTAAGGGGCCGTATCCTGAGCCACAAGGGCTGGGTGTACCTTCGTACTGACTGACATGACAACCAATTGTTCTGGAAGACTTGGAAATTCAGATCACGCCAGAAACAGTGGGCGTGGCAACGGAAAGAAATGACAGTTGCTTACTTTTGCTCCACAGCAACAGGGAGGCTGGTTCATGATCAGACAACCAGGGCCAAGCCAATGGATAATGGCATAAAAACTTGGTAGGAGGAATAAAGTATGAAGGTATCATTGCTTCCAATCAGAATTCTGCCGTCTCTCAATTTGGGAATGTTTGTGGAAACTAGGCTGGAAATAGATCTGTCAGCATTGGTGAATGCAAGCGTTGGGCACTTATGATGGAGGTCCAGCAGGAGGATTGTTACTGTAGCATCCATCCTTGATTGCGCGACAGCCCTTCCTGTTCCCAACATCCCCTTAGCAAGACAGCGAGAGTATTTTCTATTCTCGAAACATATTCGGAGACCGAATATAACTCGATAAGTCAACGCTTATAGCTCAGGTTTTGCCGAAAATCTACAGCATCTGTAACATTCGGATTGAACATGAGTCTTGGAGGCATAAGAGAGATTCCAACTATGCGGCGATCAATGACGCTCCAAGCAGAAATTTCTCTCAGTCGCTGACATTGAGTCGTTGTTTTTTGGATGGCCTTGCCCTGGATTTCCTTCCCCGTGGATATATCTTCTGAGGCATCCTAGCCTGAACCTCCCCTTCCGTGAAAACCAGATCTCCGGTCTCGCCCAGGGCATCCAAAGAAGCTTCTTCCATCAATATCCCAAGGGCAATCAAGGCCGTCTCGTCCAGGCTCTTCCCGTCCTTACTCCCTCCATCTTCCGTAGTTCTTGAATAAAAGTCCGACGTGTAGCAATGGAGGGCTTTCAAGAGATCCGAGTCTGGGAGGCCAGCCGGGGGGTTCTTCTCGTTTGCAAAGTAGATATCGGACTCGGCATATCGTGTAGGTGCATTTTTAGCACGGAATAAGATATTCTCTGGTGGTAGTGCGCTGGTCGATACTGATTGCGTATCTCTGCTTGTAGCTACAATCGACTGTTTAGAAATGAATCCTGCAACAGATATTCTCCCTAGGCAAGGTTAACAAATATTCTGAGCCAAGGATCTGAGGATGGGGGACGGGGCTACCAGCGACGGCGTCATAAACCGTTGGATGTCTGTAAACACTTCCTTTCTCTGATGTCAAAGATTCTTCCACGGAATATTTTGGAACCAATAATCTATTTCGAGATACTGCCTTGGATGTCATCTTGAACAGAACAAAATTAGATTTGAAGGTTCGTGTTTTCATTTGTAACTTGAGTGTTGACGTTTCTTCTTGCACCCCGCGTCTAGCTCCAGCCTTGCGAGGATCAGCGACCCGGCATATTACGACGAATCTGTTCGAGTAACCTTACTGTGTTACCATAACCTCGACCTTCGACACCTTAATCTCGCAAGCTTCTCTTGGTTCTACACATGTATGAATCGGTTGCTCTTTGAAAGATCTACGGGCAACCTTACCCCAAATGCCTTCGCGCAGATCCAGACGTCAAGCCTGATCGGTGCAGTTCAACCTGCTCCAAGGTTGCAATTCAACGCCGGGGAGAGGGAAGCTGTTTCTAACGAAGAAGCTGGTGATGATGCAGAGTTCCGAGGAGGTGAAAAACATTTGGCCCAGATATGGGCCCATCAAGCTGGAGTAAATGCGCTGGGTATAGACATTGAGGGTCGACTGTAAGGCTGAAGGCTATTCCCGACTTGAGTATTCACTAGCAAAATCAAGTCTTATATCTGGTGGTGCAGATTCCTCTATCAAGATATGGAATATCGAAGAGGCCAAGCCAGGGGTGAAACATATTTTCAACCCGACTGGAGCAATACTAAGGTTTGTGGTGTCCCGTCCAAACTACTCTCTCGATACTAACGGAACTTCAGATCTGCCAGCACGCACCGGTTCGGTATCACACATCTCAGCTTCTATCCTTTCGACTGTGCGGCTTTCTTGTCGTCCTCATACGATCATAATCTGAAGCTTTATGCGACTGAGACGCTAGCCATATCAGCCACCTTCGACCTAAATACCATCATCTACGCCCATGCCCTGTCGCCCATCGCTGACCATGTCCTAGTTGCTTGTGCTACACAACATCCTGCTGTTAGACTTGTTGATCTCCGCTCTGGTGCTAGTACCCATTCTCTTGCTGGTCACCATGGTGCAATACTGTCACTTGGCTGGAGTCCTACTCATGCGCATGTTTTAGCAAGTGGAGGCATAGATGGGACCGTTCGCCTATGGGATATCAGGAAGAGCTCTGGGTCACTGGGGGTGTTGAATATGGAAGACTCAATCGGAATTGCTGGTACTGATGGCATGGGCCGGAGTGCTCGCCCGAGAGATGTGGGTAAAGCACACTCTGCAGCTGTCAATGGGATCACTTGGACCGACGATGGTTCATACATCGTCTCTGCGGGGCACGACCGCCGCATCAGGGTATGGGATGCAAGCTCAGGGGCGAACACGCTGGCAAGTTTTGGCCCAACCCTAAAGAACGGACATTTATCAACTCTACCTCTGGTCACATCCCCAACTAATACAAGTGCTGCGGGCAAGGAAGTCCTGTTCTTTCCAAATGAAAAAGAGATATTGATGTTTGAATTACACGAAGGGAGACTTCTCAAGCGCCTCAAAGTCCCTGGTCCCAACATAGCAGCTAGGAGGACGAGGACCGGCGAACGCATTATCAAAAACCGGATTACAGGACTAGTATGGCGAGGTCCAGCCGATGGTATCTACTCCTCACACACTGACGGGGCCATCCGAGCATGGCTTCCCCAAACAGCTGAAGACGGTCTGCTGGATAGAGAGGAAGAGGGCAATTTGAAACGATCTACTGATGACGGAAGCGATGGGCAGGCACGTAAACGCCAAGTATTGGATGACGTTTTTCTCTCATTAACAAGCCAAAAAATAACATTTGGTTGAGTTGCAGCAGTGGACTTGATTCCAAATCCCCGCATCCATAAATATTTTCTAATAAGGATTGTGCCATGCGCCTCGAGCCTCTAGAAACAACTATTGCCATGCGTTCCAGGATTATGTTAACCAAGTAGAAAATAGAGTTTGGAGTGTTATTAGTTAGAGGGGATTTAACAGAACTCGGCGTCTCGGGGCCCGAGTCCTGTTCTGTCGTCTGAGTTCAAGTAGCTCTCCACACGTCGAGATATACGATTGCTTTATTGATGGCATTGAGTCATTACAACCAAGTCGGCTTGTTCGTCATCACGAGTATATTCCGCTTCATATGCCACTTACAACGTTCACGAGGCTTCCTTTCGCCTTGTTACCTACTACCAAAATCTTGTGTTCTCCTCGGTTGCTTCTGACTGAGATTAAAACCGCTTTCAGCAGTTGGCTTGTTTCCCTATTCTCCCACTTCAAAGGCGACGTGCTGGAGAAGGGACTTTGCGTTGATAGTTGAAGTTTCTAGTCAGCCCAGGCACCAACTTTTTCGACTGATATCTACTCTGTGTACTTTCCTCCCAATGTTGCAACTGCTATATCTTAATTTACTTCAATTTTCTCATTTCCTAACTCGTGAATTTAGATTGACCCATTTCCTCTGTTCACTTGCAATTCATTAACTCCTCCCCTCGCTTTGAAAGCAGGCCCAACACATCTTGCACACATTGCACAATATTCTTGGAGGCGTCATCCTTACATAATCTGCGTCAAAATACCACCTTCATCATCTTTGTATCTCCTCCGTAACTTCATTCAGCTAGCTCATTTAATGATTACTTGGTGCCACCGTCAGCAGAGCTGCTATTCAGCTACTAGTGGAAAAGGACAGGAGTGAAATAAGATGAACTGCGAGTGGTAGATTTGTAACAAGACCTACGACTAATCAAGGCTCCGACTCCATTCACGTGCTCGGATCCAACTCTGATTCTCAAGTCTGACCTTTGGCTCTCTGAGTTTTTGTAGAGCTTCTCAATCTTCAGGCCTATATTTGTTCTTCTCCGAGTCTCACAAGAGCATTTACCCACTGTCCAGAATAAATATCCCCCACTTATTACCTATTCTTGCAATAGGGGTTCACAGTGTTATTCACCAGACACACCATACCGTTTTACCCCAGCTTGAATTTCAGCGCTAATGTTGAAATTCAGCTCTTCTCAAAAATCCGAGTAACCTGAATTATATAAAAGAAGCTTTAATGCGGAGATGAAGCTAAATATTTATTACTTTCAAAGATCAGTAGCTAGATATTACACCAAGTGTATGGTGAACACAACTCAAGCCCTCTACCTTTCACCTCTGCTTTGCGTACTTTTCTTTTTACATGAGCAAGACTTATTACCAGGCAGGTTTTTGTACTCATCTCAGAACCATTATAAAACAGCCTGAGTCACTGAACCTAAATCTTCCTTTTCACTTCCGCCTCAAGGGAGTGAGTTTGCAGCCCCCCCCCCTTTATCCTCCACACCTACGTGAAGCCGACCAGCACCCTCTCCTGGCACCTCTTCTCCCTCTCCAAAGTCCCCTCAAACCCCCGCCCTCCCACCTCTCAAAAACAGGCACTTGTCTATACCACACCCCCTTCACTCAACTACTTCCCCCAACCCAGCACTCATTCCAACCCCGTCCCCATCCCAGGATCCAATCCAACCCACCTCCTCGAATCCCAAAAATCCATCCCCCATCCCACGACTCGAAACAAAACAATCCCCTCTCTTCTCTTTCCCCAAAAACTTCCCCAGTCTCGGCACGTTCGTGATTCCCACTCATCTCATCTCATCTCATCCATTCTCACCTCTAACCAGCATCCCGCAACAGCAGGCGATATATACTGTACAATACAATCGCACAAACACACACCACAATCCGCCACCCACTAAACCACACTAAACCACACCACCACTCACCTCAGCGATTCCAACCAGTGCGTCGCAACCCCAATCCTTCACTACCTCACTCCACTTATTCGAAAATCCAAATACGGAGAACGGAGCTGGGATTTACCTACCAGGTAAAAAGAGCCCGAGTTCGATAACCTGTTTGCGTGGCAAGAAGACATGGTATCCAGAGCGAGTGAGCTCTTTATTTTACTTTCGTATATCCAGACCTTGGTCAATTTAAGCATTTGCGGTACGTCGACTAGGTAGTGGTGTGCTGATCGGGTTTTCCGTTTGGGGTCAAGGATTTTGGGGACGGGGGTGGGATGGTGATATAGAGGTTGTGATTTTTGGGGTTAGGGTGGGGTTCGTTTACCGCTCATGCTGTTCTCGTGGCTCTGCTTGGGATTGCGGCTTCAGAAGAATAGATCGGGGCGTGTTGCAAGTGCAGCTAACTAGTTTTCCGGCTAGAGATGGAGATGTGCTGGCTTGCGATGGTTGGGTTTTTGGGTTATTACTTGGAGCGGTGTTGGTATTAGGAGTATTTTCTTTCTGCGATCTAGCTGTTTTGATTCGTCAAATACTTCGTCCTCTCTCCGTTTATAACTGCTTCTATTCGCATCTATTCACATCTATCTATAATTCACACTCGGCTCTTTCTGGTCGCATCTTGAACCCCTAGACCATCTCATCACCTTCCTTCTCTGCCTTTAGATTCGGGATATCTGCTTTCTCTCCCTTTTCTCTAATAACCCCAGTCTGACACTCACCCTCCCTTGATATTTTCTGTCTCCTTGCCCTCTTCGCCCTCCTTTTTACATCCACTGCCTCTCTCCACCCCTTTCCCCACACAATCGCGCTCGTCGTAGCCAACGCGCTCGCAAAGAGGAAGAAAGCCGAGATAGTAGAGAACTTGCTTGTGTCAGCCTCATGCTCTACTTGATTCGGAGGGTAAGAGAGGTTTTTCTCCAAGGGGGAAGCTTTAAATAGGACAAGAGAACTCCTGCTCGGTTGAGATTTCGAAGTTTGAGGTGGAGGTGGAGAGGTATGCGAGAGGAGAGTCAGGAGGCGCTTAAGGGAGGGAAAAGGTGGGGGGACGAGGAGAAGCAAGGGGGTTGCAGAGCACTAGCCTGCCCTCATAACCCTCTCCCTTCTTCCACGGCGCCATTCTCTGGAAGCGCCTCCAATCTCATTTCATCTCATCTCACCTCACCTCGTCCGCTTCCCCACCAGACTCAATAAAACAAAAAGAAAAAATCACTCACCCAACCAACACCAATCTTTTCTACAGCAGGCAAGACGGTCGCAGATCCCACAGCTGCGAAGAAATATCGAATCATGTAGTTCCCAGCGATGACTTCTGCACCGGATCCTTGCATGACGTCTAGACAATAGGTATTTAGGGAGGGGAAGCAGAAGAGCTGTGCTACGCCTTGCAGGAACATCATGATAACAGGGAGTGCGACCCCGCCAAAGCGTGCTTCTACCGACCTATTTATTTCTCAGCAAGTGCGAGATTTCGAGGGGAAGAGCGAGGAAGGAAGAGCGGGAATAGGAATGGCAACATGAAGATTGACGCACCAGCCATAAACAACCATGCAAACCGGAATCACAATACCCAAAAACGGAACAGCACTCCTCAACCTATCTTCAGGGACCCTAACACCTTTCTTCTTCGCATACTTAACCGTCACGTAATCCGCATACCGGCCTCCAAAGAACGTCCCGAAAATATACCCACAGCCTGGCGCTAAGTAGAAGAGTCCGGACTGGATAGGAGTGGTGAGTCCGAAACGAGGGTTGAGCACGTAGCGGATCGGCGTTAGGAGGGAGTACATGTTCCAGACTAGAGAGGAGGCTGCGAGAGCGACGGCTATTAGGTTGGGGTAGCGGTATAGTCTGATTACTCGGAGGGGGTTGAGCATCCCCCACAACACCCCGAGCTTTTTCTTGAGCGGAAGACCAACTAAGTCGTCATTCTTCAAATGGTGGGCCGTCTCGGGCAACAGGAAATATGCTCCTACGGCTGCCACGCCTGCCAATGCAGTTTGCAAATAAAAGATCACACGCCAGGAACGGAATGTGACGATGATTCCGCCGATGAAGGGACCAAGTGCAGGCCCGATGAGGGTTCCAGACAGGAACCAGCCCATGGCGGTGGCGCGTTCCGTTGGGCGGTAGATGTCGCCGATGCAGGAGGCCCCGATGGTGAGGAAGGAGGTGCCTTCGAATGCAGTCAGGATGCGGAAGATGAAGTAGGAGGTTAGGTTTGGGGAGAGGGCAGTTCCTTGGGAATCGTCAGCGAGAATATAAAGGGGGCAGGTGAGTAATAAACAGGTGAGAACGGCAAGGGAGAGTAGTTTGAGTGATCTAATAGAGCTCGGGACATTGAAAAAGAGAGGCAGAAGAGGAGAGGACTAACCAAGAGAGCAGCCAAGGAATAACACAGCAGTTATGAGACAGATCTAGATCTCACTTAGTCCTCATTCCTCTATCAAAACCCAAAGACAGAAAATAACCTACAATCCGCCTCCCATAAACCTGACTCAGCGGGCCCCAAAAACATGGACTCAGCCCCATAAATAGCATATAAAGCGCATTACTCAAATTGAGTATCGTCCCCGTACTCCTATACGTCTGAGCCACCTCTGGAATCGCCGCCAGAATAGTCGTGCTTGAAATCGGAGCTAGGAAAGAGCAGAATGAGAGTAAAGCTACGATGACGAGCTTTTTGGAGTGTGGAAGTCGGTCGTAGACTTCGTCTGGGACTTCAATGTACGAGCTGTAGGGCTGCATGGGGGCGTGGGTCGAAAGGTGGGAAGGGGTATGTGTTAGAATTGGGTGGGGGAGAGGGAGGGAGGTTGTGCTGGCGGAGTGGATGGAGACGCCATTGATGTCCTGGGCATCTTGGTCGTGGGGTCCTGGGAGACTGGTTGGTGTGTGAGGTTGAGTAGGTTGGGGAAGCGGCTCTTCATGGCGGCTTTGGGACATGCTGGCCCTCATCTTTCAAATGCTGGCCTCGTCCAAGATCATAGTATAAACACAAGAGTGGAGAACTATGGCAATTGAAATCCTGCTCCGGGATCATGAAAGGCAACGAGTCAACGACAGTAAGAGAACAGCTGACAATCTTGAACCTCTTGACTTCCAGATAAGTTCAATTGAAAGGAAGAGAAGACTCTGATGAGATTCTAGGAAGAATTGAGAATGGGGAAACGGGAAAGGCCCTTCAAGTGAGTCAAATAACTCGATTTCTACCAGGCAGGTCGTCGTGTCCAGTCCGATCCTCGGCCACTGCCCATACTTAAAAACTGTTGGTCCCATCTCTGGTCAAAATTCATCCGTTTCCAACTCTCCAATTGGTGCTTTTGAAAGATTCAAGCATCGGAGCGCCGTTAGCTGGGAGGCGTTTTCAAGCTTGTTGTTGATTGCCAACTCTTTCTTGATTTGCGGAATGATGGGGACGAGGAAAGCGGGCAGTACAGTAGCCGCAGGAGAATCGTTCACCGGTCAGAATGGGAGGATTAGGTAAGCTGAGATTGGAGCAATGAGGTGGAGCTCTTGTGAGTGTTCGCCAGTCAAGAGTGGTTTTGTACCAAGTATCTTGTAACAGCTTGCAGCAGAGTGCCGTGATACCCGTTTTGCCGTTGGCTTGCCCGCATAGCTTTCCGTGACCGTGAGGTGAAAGAAAGGTCTGTTGTATACTTCGTACTTGTCAAGACATAAGAGGCTTTTCAGAGTTTAGAATGAGAGAGAAATCCATCTAGGTAAGGTGGGATTTATATCCTCAAATCACCTCTTTGCTCATTCTGTCCAAGATTTGCGGTGCCCTCCCCTCTTCCTCCTGACTCGTCTCTTTATCCCGTCACGTGAAGTCCTGACTCAGCAAGTGGACGCACTCACCACTTACCACACTTAGTTGATGAGAGCACTTGCACTGCACTTTTAAACATCCATACCTCGTTTCCCTTCCATGCACATACATAACTGTACTCGTACAGTACAGTACGAAGTATCCCAGTCTAAGACATATTGTTTCGGCTGATAGGAATGTTCATACGGTTGCGGTCGATCGATTAGTATTCCGATCACTCTGGGAGCGGTCGGGAATGAGTACGCCACAAAAGCGCCACATTTTAAGCGATTGTCACAAATAGTCCTACAGTGAACCACGATTCGGCATCGCAATAAAATTCAACCGCCAGCCCGCCACCAGCAACCCGAAATACTAATGCCCACTTATCCCAATACGCCTTTAAGACACTACTATAATTCGGCCTTGCCTAGATACCTTATCTCAATGTCCAGCACCCAGGAACAGATACCACAACGTCGCGGACAACGGCGCACTAAAGCAGGCTCACTTGATGCTCCGTCCGCATTACATCCTTCAAAACAGCTCCAACTAAGTATGAAACTCCATTCTATGGAATTCTACGATTCCCTCTCAAAGGTTTGGCTCACTCGCCAAGCATTAAAGGAGCTCGATCGACGAACAAGTCAAGCCAATAGTTGGAAGCGACCTCCTTCTATATCTCGACACATAACCCGAAATATTTCAAACCAAATACGGATATTTGCCAGAGACGGTGGTCCAGATCTTCGTGATCTTCAAGGGGTAAGATCGAATTGCCAAAGTATCTAGCTCATTACTAACTACTCAATCTTAGTACCTAGCACCGAGGAGCGATACACACACGATGAGTTCCAGATATCATCAGAATCCGTCTTCTAAGGCTAGAAAATATTCTGCCTATGATAGCAATTTCGAGCAAAGTTTGATCGACAACAGGATTTACCCTGCAGGATATAACTATCCTAATGGGCGTATAGCCCCAAAACCGGCATTAGAAGGTCTCTATCAACGCCTGGCGCAACGGAGACAATCACTTTCGCTATCTCAGTGCTTAGATTTGAAGTTCGAAGATTTCGAGCAAAAGAATATACAGGCGATCAATGAGGGCGACATAATGAGAAACGTAATCCCTATCATATCTGGCAACACTAATATTCTGAACAAACAAGACCTTCTCTTCACGAATCTTGATTCAATAGCTAATAATACCCTTGTTGATGCAAAGCCAGACTTCTACGACGGAGCTCGCATTGAGGATATCGACGAGCAGGTTAGAAAAGACCTAGGCCCATTTATCATTCCAACAGGACATCAAACTGCTCCAGTGGCACCCAACTTCTTCCTCGAGGCCAAATGCCCTAGTGGTGATACAAGGGTGGCAAAACGACAGGCTTGCTATGACGGTGCTATAGGAGCGAGGGCGATGCATCAGCTACAGTCCTACGGTCAAGATGAGCTAGTCTACGACGGCAATACCTACACAATCACTTCAACTTATCACGACGAGACTCTCAAGATATATGCCAGCCATACAACCCAGTCGGGTCCTGGAGGCTCTCCTGAATACCACATGACTAAGGTGAGTGGTTTTGCATTAACTAGTAGCCCTAATACATTCCGACAAGGCGCTATCACATTCCAGAATACTAGATTTATCTTGGAGCAAATGAAGGAGTCTTGCTAATATTACTCAGTTGAGGTCTCTGGCTTTGACTGACACCCCTGATAGTCTTCGACAAGGAATTGCCATATTCCGAAATGCCAGAGACTGGGCCCAGGAAAAACGCGATATATTCATCTTAGCTGCGAATGAGAGGGCGAGAACTATAAACGCAGGGTCTGCTTCATTTGAATTATCTAATCACAATCACGTCTCAGATTCCACAGACGTGGAGGACGCTGGTTATCTCACCGCAAAGGAAGCTCAAAGCTCAGCTGATAAACTCGCTCTCAATACAGATACGCAGCCCAAAATTCCATGGGAAGATACTGACTGTACAGTACAGTAGGAAGCTTGGTGTGGTGGGGAAGAGACCCGTACTGTGTAGAGATGGAAAAGCCATTGCTGAACAGATCGAGATCTGTTTGGTTTAAATAAGTAGGTGATTTTGGGGCGAGGAGAACCTGAGTTGTCTCCCTATGCTCTACTCATAGAATACAACTGTAGATACACGCTTGCTTCAAGATTTAACCTCCTCAACTTCATTCCCGTCTGACCTTGCATCTCAAGATCTCATCTGTCTTGCTCGCAATGACATGTCTCTTCTTGTCTACCCTTTTTGCCAGTAAGCAACGCCACTCAGAGAGTTGGAAGTCTGCTGGAACTTCGCAGCGAGTCTTCCCATCCTAAGCCCCCCCTCTTGTACTCCGTTAAATATCCGGTATTTCCCTCTTCTTCCCCTCCCATCGTGATCTCATAATCTCGTATCTCATTACCCCTCATTACCCCTCACCCATCAATCATCCTGCCCCTTCGGCAGTCCCTTAATCTCACGTCCTAGCATGCGGCCATATCGTCGTCCGCTTCGGGTCCCTCAGCGGCACCAGTTCAATATCATCACTGCTACTCCGACTCGGATTCTCTCGCGTCCTATCAGCCCCGAGAACCGTCAGCTCAGTCACTCTCGCTCTCCAAGAAATCTCTCGGCTCCCGGAGTCTCTCAGTAACGAACCTCCTCGTATCCACCGCGCTCTGACTCCTACCCCTGCCCTCATATTCCGCGCCCTCCTCCACCACCTCCGCGATCCCAGTATGCACCGTAGACTTGAGATGCGCCACCGGCAGCGGCCGATGGAACGACAAAGACCGCGGCACGGTATCCGCACGCTGCCTCGCGGGTTGGATGGGGACGTTTCCAGGTTGCTCGTCAGTGACCTGTGAAATCCTCGTAAACACCCGAATCCGCTCTTCCGCCTCCTTCGTCCTCGCTTCCTCCTCCTGGCTCCGACTCGTGTTCAAACTGGGCAATCTCTCAAACTCCAGCCCTGGGGGTATCCCCGCGGCGCTCTCCCTCTCGCGTTTCATTTTCTCAAGTTTGCGGACGAGGCCACAGCCGCCGGTTATGAGATCGCGGTAGGCGCGCCAGTTCTTGGTGGTTCCGAAGACCAGGAAGGTGATGAGGGAGGCGCTCACACCGGGGATGAAGAACAAGATGTCTGAGATGGCGTTGGAGAGCGTGAGGTTGGGAGCGCCGGAGGCGGCTATCGAGGCGCTGGTGGAGGCTTGGAAGAGTGTGTTTACTATTATTGCTATTTCGAAGACGCTACGACCGGAATCTCGTCAGTGACTTCTCTTATGAGTGGGACAGGGGAGGAAGGGCTTACGCTAAAACGACAAAGCCAATGGTGAAGCGGGTCACGAGAGCCCGGTCGTAGATGGAGCGACGGGCGGTGGTTGAGGTTGTGGTATCGACAGTTCCAGACGTATTTTCAGTAGCCTCTCGCGTTCGCCGCTCTTTTGAGTCGTTGGAGTACCACCAGCGGCCGCGGGAGGAGTAGCCAGCTACCAGACGGCGGGTTTTCATGTATTTGTATAAAATCAGGAGGAGCAGGACACCTCCGACACTGAGACTTGTGAACACTAGAGCTTTGTTAGTGAGGGGGACGCCTTGAGGGAGTGGAATACTTACTCGTAGCGCATGAGACGAAAATGGAGGCTGCTGTGCTATCAATAACGAATTCTACTTGTAGCAACCCGACTACGATGAAGGGGAAGAGGACAGCGATGACTTTTGAGATGGTAGGGATACGTGCTAGCCAGTCTCCGAGCCAATTGTTGCGGATTCCCCATGATCCAGTGTACAATGCTACTGTCCTGAAAACTTTTAGCGTAGTCCTGGCAGCTCAAATGTTGGGAACTCACCAGAATAGGATATTTAGGGACATAACATTATAGCTGTAAAACTCTATAAAAGTTAGTCTGGAAGAAGAGTTTGGAAGCAAAACTTACGGATGATGAACAGCACTTTATCCACAATCTGAGCAGCTCCAAACGCCAGTCCTTTATGCGTCAAACTCTGAACTGCCTTGTCGAACTGAGCTTGCTGGATTACAACCCAAGCTGTTGCATAATGAAGCTGCTGACATATCGAAGCAAGAGTACTGAGAGCCGTGAATCCAGAGAGTATCGTAACATCTATGATCTGTTAGTACTCGTCAGAACCTAACGACAGGCAGCACTTACAAGTCCATCTCTCGCCATAGCTTATTAGCAGCAAGACGAGAAGAAGGCTCAATGTAAAGCAAGTAACGGAATACAGCAGAACCACTACCGAGACTGGCACAGCCTCACTGGGTATCCCACCACTCATCGAAGCTTGGGAGAAATGCGCTTTCACCAAGTTACATGTGGTGTGATGAGTTATTCTTTATTCCTTTCCGCAAGACCTGTCCTGACTGTGACTAGTACCATGGTCTCGTACCGTCGTACACCGTTGAGAGTAAATTGCAAAAACAAAATACAGAGTACAAATGCAGTAGGGGAAACAGCTTTAGAAAAGGAGCAGAAGAGTGTTCCCCAGGGCATGGGACCAACGGGAAGTCCTAGCTTTGAATAAGAACGATCTGCAATCAGATCAGGTACCAGGGCAGTAATCCAGTACGGCTCAGGAATCATGGCGGGTCAGTGATCCTTACTGACTTACGAAGGGTACAGCCTCTACGTACAAGTAGTAGTTAATGCGTGGCAAGCTACCGTCTCCACTGTATGCGGTCAATCACGGCGAAACCAAGTGAGAGAGGCCTGGCCCAACACCTAGCTATCTCTCTCAATTCTCACTCGAATTATCCTGTGATAACTGGATCCCGGAATTCAGGTAGAACTCTAACCCAAATTTCATAGAACAGTAAGAGGATAGAAAAGCCATTCGACCCTTTGACTCTTGCATTGCGAGAAAGGAGGTATTTCTCACAGATATGTCTAGTTTTATCCTTAAAATAGGCCGTTGCTTTTGGGTGGGGTTTCCACGCATTAACTACCAAGGTGCTGTGCATTACATACCAGAGGCTGTACCCTCCAACCTGTCCTTCTCCATCCTGGTCTGGTGTCCACCTCGGAAGGTTGCGAGCCTGCAAGAGCGAGGGTTTTGATACAGACGGAAGCTTGAGGTCCTCCAGCCAGTGACGGGAAGAGCGTTGTCATGCAAAGAGGCAAGGTTTCTCTCAGCTTTCCACGTGAAGGACCCCAGCTTATTGTCGATGCTTGGAAATTCCACAGGGGCAAATGCCAAGGTGGGCGTGCAGGGCGAGATCTGGTCTGAAGTCTTGGATGGTCGTTCTCAGCAGGGCAGCCGGCCTTGCCATTGGTGGCGGGGAACGAAGGGAGGGAATGAGAAGACTGATCTCAACATGTTGACCATGTCGACGCCGTCCAGATGGAGGATAGTCTTGTACCACCGTGTCGGAGTTGAGCCCCCTAGATGGGTTAGTGTTTCATGCAGCTCACGGTTTGAGCCTGTGCTAATTCTCAAAGCAGCTTCTTACGCATGATTTTAGACGCGATCACCGTACAGGACTGTAGTTGCCAAGAGCGCCACCAGATATCCTCAGAGCAGGAGACGGAGTTGTGAACAAGAGCAGTTACTGTACTGTACTGTACTTTACTGTACTTCAGAGACGGGAGATAATCCGATGTTCAACCCTGACCCAGCCCCAGCCCCACGGCCCCGCTGGAGATCAACCAGTACTGTGCAGTAGACGAAGTAAATATTTCCCTCCTCCGATACTACGAAGTGTTCCACCTTCTTACGGTACAGTCGTAGGGTGCCTCGGCGACCAATGACCTTACTCGTTAGCTGATGCTGTAGTTGCGAAAAAGCCTTATCGTGTCATATTCTCGGGCTGGAGACGGATAGAGGGAGACAACGTACTGTAGATTTCAGAGTGACAGAGGTCTGCCGCCTTTGAAACACATCCGTAATCTTAACTAGCTATTTCTAGTGTTGAGCCGTGTGTACGAAAGTATGAAAATTTCTGGACAGTACGGAGGTACTATACTGTACTATACAGTAGCACTACAGTGGCTTTGGGCAGAAATTTATCGCATGTGAATCTAACCTCGACCTAACCGTTAGACTGGACGTGGAAACAAAAGGGATGAACCAGAAACAGCCTTGTAGCTCTGTGTTTCCCAAGACAATGCCAATTTCTTTCAATACTGTAGAGCCCCCGACCCGGCAGAAGCATCGGGATGAAGAGGTACTGGAGGAGACGGCACCGCGGTCTCCAAACTCCACTTCCCAGGAGCCGCGAGCACCTATTGAAACAATATACTTCTGACGTCCACACACACAGAGCCCCTTCTTTTTACCAAAGGGTGCGGTACAAAGGGCACGGAGTAATCGTCACTGCAATAGAATCTCAGGCGGCAGGCGCCGACGTGCATCGATTGGTGGTGTTCATGTTGGGTGCGGCAACAGTTATCCTTGTGAAACAATGGAAGACTTTGAGGCTTTTCCAGGAAGCCTTTTGAGTTTAATCCGTCTATGCCGAGGTCCAGTCACTTGGTCTGTTGAAGGCCTCCCGGTGAGATCATGTTTTACGAGATCAAGGGAACGAAGTCAGTAGAGAGAGGGAGGGGTATTGCGACATTTCATGATGATTGATGATAACATGCAGAGATGTTCCCTTTTGGTGACTGTGTTACTGTAATCGTTAGCCATCGCGCCGGGGGGAGATCTTGCTATTTATCGATAGACCGAGAGCCTTGGCTTTCTAGAATAGGTCTGGAATAGGTCTAGAATAGCTCTCATAAGGCTCAGGTACTGTACTGTAACTCCGTAATGCTACAGTATCACGGTCCTGTCGAGCCGCTATCGCGTTTCACTCCACATGCTTCGGCCTTATAACTTACTGTACTTCTGCAAATACTATAACTTATACCGAAATCAACCTTAAGCCTTTGATTAATAATGATTGCGGTAGGTCTCGCTGCTTCTGGCTAAGTTCCTCCGACCCGCTGACCTGCTACAGTACAGTAGAGTACAAAGTAATTAGAGGTTATTATAAATCAGAATCAATATCAAGACTTCTAATATGGCCAACAACCCCCTACGTACTCCGTACATCTGCATGCGCTCCCGCACCCGCACCAGACCTGAGGCTTCTTATCTGAACTTTGCCACGCTCTATCAGGGAAGGAATCTGCAGGGGAGTCTGGCTCTTCGTGGGCAGAAGAGGAAGGTCTTCAGCGTTTTTCAGCGTTTTTCAGGGGCTGGCATGGGATTTAGGATATGGATGTTGGATGTTGGCGGCAAGAAACGTCTTGACGTGACAATACAAGTAAGATCTTATTGCACTGTACCTTTGTACCACAGTATACTATATAATAAGCGTATAGTGTTAAGACGTGAACGACATGAGTATCACTCTCAAACAGAAACTTCCCAACCCATCCACCAACGTCGCTTCGCTTCAGACTGAACTATAAAGTACGGAAATACCAAAGTACTTTCAAGTCAGCTTGTTCCAGCCTTGTTTGCGAATTTGTGAATTTGTGCAGGCAACATTGGTGTTATGCATATTGTGCAGGGCAGGACAGAGGCACCAACCATGTTTATGCAAGCAAGGCTCAACTTCGAAGAGTAAGCGATCAGGCTCTCACCTCCCTTGAATATCTTCAGCCTCGTCCCACTTCACTCGTACTCAAACATCCTGACAAGGCAATGCAGAAAAGACAATTCTCTGCCTCATTTACTTATTCCCAGCCCCAAATTGTAACTTTCTCTTTCTTCCTCCTATTCCCGACCCCAGCAATGCGATGGCAGAAATAGAATCCCAAGTCTGGGCCTCCACCGTCCCTCTCTACATAACGCACCCCGCATCCCCAATCCCGTACCTTATCCAAGTCCCGCGTGTTTCCTACCTACCCCTCCTGCTCCCCCGCCTCACCTCAGTCTTCGGCCCTGCATCTAGCTTCTCATATGAAGGGATCCTTCTCAAAAACCTCCCCGTTGGACTTCTCTGCGATCTCTATCAGCCAGAGCTACCATGGCGTCTTACGCTTGGGGACGGTCCTCTCTTCGACATACATGATACCTACATTAATAGCGTCAAAGAGGTATGTTTTTCATACTACCAGACGCCTATTTCTATTCTGATCTTCGGGCAGGCCGACTTCATACGATATGGCACTGCAAAGGGGATAATGTCGATGTCGAAAGACAACACCACCAAGCTTTGGAACTCGGTGCAAGATAGTCAGTCCCCCCCTATTCATGTTTTCCACTAACTTCTCGTTCCCATCTTCCACTCACCGTCTCCTCTCACTTCTATTTCGGCCCACCTCATCTTCCTCCAACCTCATCCATTCCACAATAGCTAACACTCCACATCAGACGACTACCAAACCTTCACCAAAATATCCTCCATCCTCCTCAACCCATCCACCCCCCTCCGCCACATCCCCTTGCGCGTCTACATCCCCGCCTCCTCACCAACCTCCCCTCCCACCAACCAGTCATCCCCCGCCTCATTCTCCTTTAAAATCGTGCAATCCCTAATCCCCCCCCTCACACCCAACCGCGAGACCCAGACCATCGGCTCGGCGCTCAACACTATATTACCAAGTTTGTTTCCAAGCCGGAGGGATGCGATATTGGCCGAGCCGGTGTTGCATGGGGCGGTCATCCCATTTAGGGCCCCATTGGAGGAGGTGATGAGGGAAGCGGCGTATGCGGATGGGTGGGTGCATTTGAGTGTTAGTATGGTTGATGCTTGAGTATGGAGGCCAACACAGTGGATGTGAAGAAGTCCTCGAATCTCGCCGTTCCTGGCTCATACTCAAACATAACGAGGAGATACAGATCATTTGTCAATACTCAGGACCAATGAAGCAGAGTCTGATCTGCCTTTCCTCCAAAGTTTAGGTATACCCACTTGAGAGTTTGGCATGGGCTACACCTTAATGGCATTCAATGGCATGGGGCGTGGATGAGCGATATCCGGAAGACTAACGTCCGGTCTCGAAGCTTGAGGTACTATACTCAAGTCCGCTATATAGCTGCCTTAGTAAGGAACATGGGGAGACCTTATCTCCGCCTGAGCAAAGGAGCTCCGCGCATGACTGATGAGTTCGCGACCTAACAATCCGGAGCAAGCGTTTGCATTTCAGTATAGCGGAAATATGAAATGGCGGCACAGTAGGCTCTTCAAAGCGCGGAAGCTGACAGCTAGTGTCTTACTTGCCTCGCTTTTGGTATTCTCCAGATTCGAAACATGCTCGATAACTCAAGTGTCTTGAAAGATTAATGAGTTCTGAAAAAACCAATCTCTCCCAATGTTCCAAGTACCTTCTAGAATCAATCTCTTGAGATATCCCAACGGCTTTAGAAATCGAAACAGCCTGACTCCTCTAATAGATTCAAGTACCCAAAGAGATCTCTTCACTCTATCAAGATGACAAAAACCGCCCTCAAGCATTAACTTATTTCCTACAATCCCAATAGCAACTACCTACCCCTCGCAACCTCACCCGCAGCACCACTTCTCCACTCCCTTCCTCCCCTCCTAGAGACTCGAGCATTTTCCTATTATTTTCTGATTCTTGCGCGCTGCTAGAAGATGTCCGTACGTTGGTTTTAAATCTCCATCAGCACCCCCATTCACCCACCCACCTACCTACCTACCTACATACAGACCGGTCCCCCTCGACGCCCCTGTGCTTTTTTGGGATTATAGTTAATAAGTTGTATATAAATAAATAAACAAATAAACAACCTCCTCGCAGCGTTGCACGCTTTGAATAATACACATGTATATATGTATATCATCCAAACACAACTCACCAAAACCCAAACAAACAAACACACATACACCGAACTAGCGGCGTGGCGACAGCAAGGTTGTGTGTACTGAGACAAAAGTCGGATTTTGTTATTTTTTTTGGTTTTAGTTTTTAGTTTTTAGCTTTTTACGTTTTGCTTTTTACGTTTTGCTTTTTACGTTTTGCTTTGCTGCATGGTCATGTGCTGGCTGGGATGGCCTTGCGTACTGTGCAGTACTCAGTAGGAAGTTTAAATCGTGGGATGGGGTGAAGGGGATTGGGAGAAGGGGGATGGGTTTCAGTTCTGGGGTGGGGTTTGTTCATGCCGTGTTGTCGGGATTATGGAATTATGGAATTATGGGATCGTGGGATAAGATTTTGGGTTGGTGGGTTGGGGGAGAGGGGGGGGGTGTTTGATGTCTCTGGGAGGGTTTATGCTTGGCTAAGTTGACTTGGTATGGATGGATATAGGTGGGTGGATATGTGGAAAGGTAAAGGTAAAGAAATATTGATCGTGTCATGTGTTTAAGAGTTTATGGATCATATGAATTCGTCCTATCGATATACGATCTTCATCCCCTTCGCTCTGACCCCTCTATCTCATAAATTTCCTTCATTCTTCCCGGACTAGCAACGGTCGACTAAGACTCGTGCTCAGTTCTATACTCCACGCCCTCGACCGCCTTCTCTTCTTCCCCCTTTACATTGCGTTGGTGAAGCCCTCCTTGGCCTCCTTGGGCTGCAACACTAGCCCTGATCTCTCTGAATGTCGTTGTGGGCTTCCAGCCAACACTTTTACGTGCTACCTTGACTTCATTGTATAGCTCGTCGACTTGTTCTAGGGTAAGGCCTTTGGTTTCGTAGATCATAAACCACTGTGGAGAGATATCAGCATTGATCATGCGCGGAAGAAGCGTGGATGGAGAAAGAGGGTCGGGGAAAGGGAGAGGACGAGGATTACTTACCACGAATGTTATACACAAGAAGCAGCATCCGAACCAAATAAAGAAGATTTTCGACTGGAGATTTGCGTTTCCTGGGCCCCAGTTTACGAGATACGGAGTAGAATAAGCGATCGCCCAGTTGAGGAGCCAATTAGTGGCGGTGGTCATGGAAAGACCCTTGGCGCGGACCTTAAGGGGAAAGATTTCTCCCGTAACAACCCAGGCGATGGGGCCCCAGGTCGAGGCGAAGAAGAAGATGTAGATGCAGACGAAGGCGATGGAACCGCGTTGCATGCCCAGGTTGGTGGAGTAGACGGTGCCGTCGGTGTTTTGGCCGGTGGAAACGGTGCCGAGGACAGCGACGAGGAGTTGGGAGACGGTCATGCCGATAGCTACGAGGCGTTAGCTGAGCCCTGAATTCGATAGTGCAAAGGGACGGGAAGGTGATAGGGGAGGATATTAGAGGAGAGGGAAAACATACCACCCCAGAGTAATAGAGGTCTGCGACCCCACTTGTCAATGGCGTAGAGACCTGGCAGCGTAGATGCGACATTGATCGAGGACGTAATCATCGAAATTACAAACCCATTCTTAATTCCCGTGTTGATGAAGAACTGCGTCCCGTAGTAGAAGATAAAATTAATACCCGTCAACTGCTGCAACCCTTGCAAGAGACATCCAGTCGCCAATCTTTTCCCAACGCCTCCTCTGAAGCAATCGAGATAAGACGACTTTCCCATAGAAAGTTCATACTCGTGGTTAGCTTGGATCTCAGAGAGTTCGTCGAGAATGGGAGGGGAATCAGGTGGCAGACGACGGAGGCGGGAGAGCGAGTGGGCGGCTTGCTCGGGCTTGCCAGAACGGATTAGATAGCGGGGCGTTTCGGGCAGGACAAGCATGCCAGAGATGAGGATGAGGGCCCAGGCGAATTGCACGGCAATGGGGATGCGGTAGGAGCCTGTGTCATCGCGGCCTTTTGTGGCGTTGTCAACGATGGCGGCGAGGAGGAGGCCGATTGTGATGGCAAGTTGGTAGGAGCCGACGATGGCGCCGCGGATCCATTTTGGTGCGGTTTCGGATTGGTAAAGAGGGACTTGAGTTTGATTAGCAGTTGTGAGATGTTGGAGGATGGGAGAGTATACTTAGTGCTGAGATAAGACCGACTCCAAAACCCGCGAAGAATCGACCAGATACGAACATAGGTAGAGCCGTGGCAGCAGTTTGTAGAATGACACCAAAGGTAAATACAAGGGCAGAGGTGATCAACGACAAACGTCTGCCAATCCGGTCGGCAATAGGAGCAGCTCCAAGCGCTCCGAAGAATGTTCCGGCTGAGAGAATAGATACGATTTCGGCTTGTTGGGAAGCTGTGATAGCTGGAGCGCCCGCTGCGTCTATGGCTCCGGTTGAGAATTCCTTCTTCCAGTATCCCATGGCGAGGATACCACTGATTGTTCCAGTATCATATCTGTGCTCCTAGTCAGAAGACTTGACATGGAGAATTCGAGCTCTAGCTCGGGGGCAAGTGATGGAAGGACGTACCCAAAGAGAACACCTCCAAACGCAACAAACAACCCAATCAAAATAGCAGGCCATGACTTGCCCGGCACGCCCTCAGGCTTCTTCAAAGCAAGAGAGAAAGGCATCTTGCTCGATCCGAGTTCCTTTCACTTGCGAACTCAGTGTAAAGAGCAGTCGTGTATAGCAAGAAACAAAGGACAAAACACCAGAGCACGGGGACCCAGAGCTCTTATACCAGGAGCTCCCAAGTCGCCGCTCACTTACTTTGCTCACCAAGCTCCACCTGCGGGGCAGCAAAAACTAATTCCAATACACCTTAGGACATCAACAAAGTCCGGGGTCTCCACTGCGCCTCAGACCGCTCGGAGTAAAGATCGCCATAATTGACTTTTGGAAATATGGCTCTCTTGCTCTCGGAAAGAGTATCGCTCAAACCTTGTTTGAGAGCTTGAGCAAAATCCCCACAACTGACAGGCTGACAACCAAACTTGCACCTTGGACGTCGGGCCTCGTCGTCTCGTGGTAAACGACACCACTCGATGCGCTTGATTCCAGCCAGAGCATGCGATCCATGACACCATGCCCTGCGGTCCGGGAGAGACACAGCCAATTGCGCCACAAGCCATGATTTCAAACGTCGATTCAGGAAACGTCCCCCGCAAAACGGAAGAACGAAAGCTCAACAGCGCAACGGGGTCGGGGGGGTTGGGGGTTATCCCAATGCCCATGAAGCTGTGGGTTTGGGGATACTGTAGAGCCAACGGGGTCGTTCATTCGGGCCTATTGCACACGGCAGTTCTGGCGACAGTTATCGCGAGCCGCAAGGGTCAGCTGTGATGCTGGAAAGGCATTTGACGGTAAGGGGCGGGGAGCCAGTGGTGAGAGGTGGCTGGTCCAGTGAATTTGTGTACTGTGTACTGTACTGTACTTGGTAGCCTGCCTGAGTTGCCTTGACTTGAAAGGCCTGGCACTCGAGCATAGTAGCGTGAGTCGCAGACAGAGGTGAAGGCGAAAAGCTCTGGGGGGGGTCGAGCAGAAAGTTCAAAACGCGGGGTTGAGAACGCCAAATGCTTAATCGCTGGCATGACTACCATCCTCTACCTGGCGCTGGTTTCCCTTCTGCGCAGCTGACCGACTGACAGCTCGCGCCAGTGATTTGGATCTACTGTAGTACAATACTGTGCAGTATACAGTATACCGGGAGATCCGGCCTCCTAGATTCAAACCTTAGCCCAACACTACTGTAAGCTGGCCTCGATTATCTCCGAGCACGTCGTATCAGAGGGGATGCCGTCTTTGGGGGAGATCTCTATTCTCGATCCGTCAGAAGGTACAGGAATGTGAGAGGGCAGCGAGGGGTGGCGAGGCTGGATTTGTGATGTGCTGACGAACGACGTTGAAACTTTGATGGCGGCTGGCTCGCATGTTGTGTCGTTGTTGTTGTTGAGGTCAAGATGGGAGACTGGGTTGAGTTCTTGGGAACGAGCCGCGGTGATTGTCTGGGCCGGACGGACGCCGGACAGTGGACGCCATCAAGCTTATCTCTCGGTCCGATATCTCAAAGACGCAACCAGACCGACTTCATATCATTATACAGTACGAAGTGTGCCAGCTGTCAAGCCTGCGGGCGCTGCTTTCGAGCACAAGTGTTGAAGCATGAGGTTGGGGCCGACGCTTCGCTCCATCCACTGTACAAGTAATCAGCCCAGCGGCGTCGCGGGGCTCCACTGCTACAGTCCTTCGTACGCACAGCACGACATTAGTATTCAGCCCCGGAGCAATGGAGAGAGTGGACATAGTGGACACAGTGGATTCAGTGGATTCAGTGGACACAGTGGAGATCGGGAATGAGTCTAGAGCGAAATGCAGCGCAGACAAAAGCTTCACTTGCGTCAGCCATCCCCGGCCAATTCCGTAAACAAACATATCTCCCCCCTCTGTCCTTGGTACTCGACGCATCTACAGGCGCCCGTGATCGCAGAGCCCTAACCAGAACGTCGTGACATGATTCAGAACCGACTTCAAGGAAAGAAAGCTCCGTGCTCAACTGATCTGAGCCGCCTCCAAAGTTTCGTTCGACATGGCGACCCAATTACTCTCTTGCCCACACGGACGGAGAAGTGGAACTGCAGCTACTGTGTCTGGATTCTAGAGACATTCTGGCATCACGGACACTGTATTGCACCCAGCCATCAAGCAAGTTCTTCGCTTGCAAGGGGGGGGGGCCTTACCGTAATGGCGGTCCTCAGTTAAGTACAGTACTCGCAGGTTTTCTGGGATATCCTTAGCTTTGTCCTACCGCAATACTGTAGTTACCCATCACACGGAGTATTAGTAATAATACAACCCAAGCTCTCGGTATTGACAGATCATATGCATTTCAGAAATCCAACCGACAAGTCTTCCAAGCATGCCGAACCTCCGTACGAGTATATTGCAACTAGCAAAGTCCATTAATTCCCTGACTTACCGCAGTCCGTGAAGAAAAGAGCAGAGCTTTGCTGAGAACAAGCGAGAACCTACATTATCCAACAAGACCATTCCTAAATCCAAAAAGCGACACCGTAGTGCTGCGATAAACAGTAATAGCAAGTGAGAGGAAGAGACCCAGCACCCGGGAAGATCTTGATTCTTGATTCCTGATTCCTGCGGGAGTTTATTCCTAGTACTCTAACCGATACAGCGAGTAGATTCCGAATATCCTCTCTTGAAACAAGAATCGCGATGACTTAAGATTCGGAAATTCCAGATCTTTTAAAAGAAGAGAGGTCGTCCCTTTTCTCAGGAGTTTAGTAACAGCGAGCTGCGGCGAGATTCAAGTAATACAAACAAGGCTGGAAATAGTGGTTTGTGGATGGAGTCATGAGTACTGCCCTGGCTGGTGGAGGAAGATTGTTTACGAAGACGAGGTTTTGGAGTCATGAACTATGGTCGTCGGTGCGCTTTGCTCAATTCCTAATGCTTTGCACTGGATTAGCTGTCAAACCAATCGTTGCTGTGAAGTTTCGGGGGCAAGACATTCACCTAGTCTTGCTGCAATTCCAATCAACTTTTTTAAAAAGCTCTGGCTTAGAAATTCGAAGTTGAATATCAGCATGCACGGACCATGGCTCATTACTTGAAGATTTGGCCTTTGCATAATGAGCGAATACTTGCGATGTTTCATCTTGCGGTACTCGACGCCGGTCACAAGCAAGTATCACAGCCCCTTCCGAGGTGAAGCTACCCAACTTCGTCGATCCGAGAAAAAACTGGTATTATCAAGTATTCATTAAGTATCGCGCATGTCCTGTCATCCATCATTCAAGTCCCGTGGGTATCAAGGTATCATTTCCCCACCAGGTATCCTTCCTCCATTCCCCCTTTCCGCTCCCTAAAGATGATTCAGCGTACTCTGCGCCGTAAACACATCCCCAATGTTAAAGTTATCCACCAATATCAAATTCGGCACTCTCCCCCACGTTTTCAAACACAAATCCGCCTGCGCGCCAATACTACCCGACCCAGTCGCTGCATTCGTCCTCGGATCCGCTAAATTATTCGGTATCAGAATGCCGAAAAGGGAGAAGTCAAGAAAATGGTTCACGATCATCATGAGGCCGGAGCCTGAGGAACCAGAGGGACGGTCAAGGGCGCAGGAGGAGAAGGAGGAGTCGGTTACGTCGAAGGCGGTTTCGAAGAAATAGGAGAATTCGTCAAGGATGTAGGGAACGACGCTGGTATCTGCATGGGAATCTGGGTTGTCTTAGTGAGAGTTGCGGGAGGAGAGGGGAGAACCATACCCATGAACATTACGAGTCTTGTATCATTATCGATGAGAGTCTGGAGGGTAGGCCAATCCGCCATGGCGAGCTTGGAGCTAGGGGCATACGCATATGCCGCAAGTCCAGAGCTGACCATTGCAGTTCCAAACGCTGCAACTGGGATAGCATCTCCGTTCGTCAAAAGTAGTGTAACGACCTCATTTGGGTTGGCATGCAGGAACGCTGTGATGGTGCTCAAGTAGGTGGTGAGGGGACCAGCATCTCTTTCGAGACAGGTAGTATGGCACAGCTGAATGACACCGCTCTTCAAGTGAGTCTGTGCCTGGAGAAAGCGGATTCCGGCGGAGAGTTGGTTGGCGACTGATTCGAATTGATTGTCTGTAGGGAGGAAGCCTACGAATGCCGAATCGTGTGCTCCAATCTGCGTAACATTGGAGTACTTGCGCGAGCAGAGCGCCTCATTCCCATTACAAGCCGTAGCTGCAACACCGCTGCCCACAAACAGAAACCAGAAGCAGAAACGCAGAAGCATTATGCAGTGATCCGTCGGGTTCGAGGAGGATTGTGAAATGACTGAGAAGAGGCGAAGGAGTAAGTAAAACAAACGCAAAGGAATTCACCTACCTTTATAACCTTGCCTCGCCCCTTCCTTTGACCTTTCGAGAGCTGGGAACGTAGTATCAGACCGGCGTGGTTTCTGACTAGAGCATGGGACTCTGATGGTGGGAGAGGGGAAGTCAAGGGTCGACATCCCATCATTGAAATTTCGGCATTGACTACCACTATTGACCATTCTCCGGCAACCTGTAATCTCGAGCCCTTCGCAGCACAATTCCAAAATCCCTATTAAGCCTCTCTCCTCCGCATAGCGCCGCATAGCGCACAGCGGTTCCTCGAACACATCGTGAAGCCGGCCGAGGTGAGGTCTTGCGTGGTACGACCCCAATATGTGATTGGCGAGGGTTCTCCTCTCCCAAGCCACACACGCACAAGCGCCCTCCTCGATCTCGAATGGAAGGTCGCAGGACGGATAAAGCCAGATGATGTGCAGCGCCCTTGCAGGAGTGAACGATCAATAAGGTTCGTCTTCCACCGGCATTTCATCCCCTCTGAGCCTTGGCCGCTCGTCTGCTTTCTAATTTGACAACTGAATGGCCACAGAGTGATCAAAACGAACGTTGGCTGAAGCCCTGACGAATATACGAAGTAGCATTCGTGTTAACTTGCTACTGTAGGCCGCACTTGTGCCCGTAGCATGCGATGATAGAATCCAGGGGAGGTTGATATCTTTTAAGAGAATCAGAAGATTGGTTGATGCGATGAGAGAGAAAGAAGAGAGAGAGAGGAGCGAGCACCAAGCCTGGAAAATGGCCTAGGTTCGGGTGTAACCGAGAGCAGCTCCACAGAACAACCAATTGGTGCAGATAGGTTTCTACTGCAACTGTAGCTTGGCAATTGCACTAACAGAACAAAGCTGCCAATCTTAATAACAAAAATATCCAGATTATTTACGTGCTCTTGAACTCGTTGAGTTCCCCCAGTATGCTTGACTATTCTCGCTTTTTTGCATATTCAGGCTACCTGGAATATCCAGCTGTGTCAGTTTATAGTTCAGGAGTACTATGACCATAAGGAATAGGGACAATGTTCTAAAATTCTAGCATTTGCATTTCATCGACCGACGAACCATTACCGTGCTCCTAATTTCCACCCTTTTTATGTAGTCATAAGCCGTAAGCCAAGCACCGGCAATCCAGCGAGTAGCTCCAAAAGCCATCATTACCATTACCACAGAACCATTGCTGGCTTTCCCACCGGCTAGCTACCCAACCTTCATAATCTCTTCGAATCCCACGCATCAGGCTTGAGCACAAGGCACAATGTAAAGCCCAATAGCAGCCGCCGCCTGAGCCTCAAAGAAGTCAAACTCCACGTCTCCCACACTCGCAACTCTGACAGTCACAGCCCTGCCCCCTCCACATTGAAAGCTCCCAACCGTATAGTTGGTTCCAGGAATAATCTGCGTCTTCCCATAATCCTGCGCCACGCTTGGCATGGTGTTATACGTGGTATTCGCGTTCGCCACTCCACTTAGCAAAGCAAAATCCAAACCGCCATTCGAGCCTTTCTCTTGCTCGATGCCAGAGAAGTAGAATGGCGGGGTTGTGGGAGAGAGGTCGGAGCCGTAGGGGAAGAGAAAAAGGAGGGAGCAGATGCCGGTGTTGTAGGGAGAGGTGTAGGGAATGTCGAAGTTGAATAGGGTGGTGTTGGTGCTGGAGATGTGGGCTGTATAGCTGTTTCCAAAAGCGTTGTCAGGGTCTTGGGAGGAGGTGGGGATGATGAGGTGAGGGAAGAGGAAATCCGAGGAGGAGATATCGGAGGGGCAAGTGGAAGCGGTCGAGGTGGTGCTTGGCACTGAGGAGGCGATGCTTGCTGCTGATGTGCTAGATGCTACGGATGCAGTTGTAGTTATAGCTGCAGAAGAAGTCGTGCTTGAGGGAGAAGGAGGTCGGCCTTCGGCGGCACAACTAAATCCTCCTGTTCTCAACGTCACAGACTCACACCCAGCAGACAGCACCTTAGCATCACCGAAGATATTGTAGCTACCATCGTTGCCGGGGCCACTAGCAGGACAAGCCACCCACTTCTCGCTCCCATCATGGACGAGATTACCGTCATCTGCAAGCGCAAACGACGTCGATAAACCTGCCCCTTGTATGCATTGAAACTGTAGGGTGGACGAGAGAATGGTACAGTTATGGCCGAGAGAATCGAAAAGGCTGTAGCCGTTCATGTAATACAGGCCTTGGTGGTATGCACCTCCGATTCTATTCTCCCCGATAGTGTCTTCGCGGATCGTTCCATTCGGTTCGCCAACTGCAAACATAGAGAAGGTACATGGTGTAGCATCATTCTGGCGGGGTATGATTGCCGTTGAGGCTGTAATGGCAAATGCCAGGAGTCTTGTGTAGAGCATCGCGAATTTCGTTGGCGGGAACAGTGTGTGGCTTAGAGAAGGAGGTGAAGGGAGGGTACGAAGCTCCTAATGTATCTTCCTGAACAAGGTGAGAGCAAGTAATATGGTAGTGGGAAGCTTGGAGAAATAGTTGGAAGGAATGGAAGTGGGTAGGTATGACCTGTGATTCTGTGAACTGGATAAAAGTAGGACAGATGTGATCCTTTATATGCTCCAATAGCTGACTCTAGCTTTGACTGGATCTATTATGACATGAAAAGAAACAGGGTGGATTACTTCACCTGTTGATCAATCGTCATTGCCTTGGTTGACTCCATGACTGTGCCTGTACTCACATAGCTTGGTTGGAGTAGACTTCACTGACTGTCTTCCCTTGGATCTGCATATTTAATCAAAAGGGCATAGCATTCCATTGTTCGGCGGCTGAAGGTCAGGAGGCTGTTAGATCAATGCCTGTTCTGGCAGAAGGTGAGGAGAGGTTGTTGAAGGAAGACCATTAAAGGTCCGAAGGATTCAGGTACGCCATCTCAGCCATATTACTGGCGCCAAGACATTCCTGGAGCTTTGCCTGAAGTGGAACTGCAGTGCAGTTCAGTGGTTGGCAGATGTGGCTGAATATTTTCCGAGTCTCATGTCTCACAACTTCTTTTTTCTAACGTCCCTGCATATCCGAGTGGGAGTCAATTACTGGAGTGATTCTGAATGCTCAAGTGTCTTTCAAGTTTGCCTCACTGCCCGTCAAACTACAGCACCCTCGGCCAAAACCCGACCAACTACCTGTACATAGTCCAGGAAGTGCTCAAGAAGTTCTGCTGTCAGAAGACGTCAAGGCAAGATATCTATGCCAGGCAATATACATTATATCAATCTCTACCAAAGCAACAAGGTCTAGGCACGCACATGATGATATCCAGAAACGAAACGAAAAGAAAATCTCACACTCAAACACCTTGTTCCATACCCTCCTCCCACTCCTCATCCCCCAATAGCTCTCGCACCCTATCATTTCCATTTCCATTTATACCACCATTACCCTCCTCTCCTTTCCCCTCGTCCGCCTCCTCTCCCCTCCTCCACCCAGTACACGCCTGTATCCCAATAACGCAAACCGCCACCCCGGCCCCCAAATAAAACAGCCTCCTCAACGCTCCCACGTACCCCTCCACCGCCACCATCTTCTCCACGCCCTCCAACCTTTTCACCAACGCCGGACTCCCCAGTAGCATTCTCACCAACTCCTGCCTCCCCTCTAAGCCCCCATTACTCTCAAACCCATTTTCCAAGTTCCGTTTTAGCGTACGAACGAATAATCCGCCACCGATAGCGGAACCGAACGAGCCAGCGAAACCGCGGAATGTGGTTAGAAGAGAAGCGGAGATGAAGTGGGTGGAAGGGGCTGTCAAGTGTAGGAGGTGTGCGAGGGTGTAGTTGAGGGCAGAGCCGATGCAAAGGCCGTTGAGGAAGACGGAGAGCAGGTATAGGGGGGCTGGGGTGGTGGCGGTGGAGATGCGTGAGAGAAGGACAAGCGTACATGTAAATAAGCTATAAGTCACCAAACTAGGCCTGCTCGGTGTTAGTGAGAGGTGGGATGGGGGGAGGGGAGGAAGGGGACGTACAGCCAGAACGAGCCAGCGCGCTTGATGTGAAAAGCACCCGCAAGAATACCTCCTAATGCAAACCCCGCATTCGTTGGGATCAAGATTGAGCCTGCAGAAGCAGGTGACCAGCCGCGGACGGCGAGGGCGTAGGTGGGAGTATAGAAGAGGACCATCCAGCGGGCAGCCATGATTCCCAATTGGGCAATGCAGGAGAGTAATGCGCCGCGAGACTTGAGGACGGAGACGGGGATGATGGGGTCTTTGGAAATTTGTAGTTCGACGAAGATGAATGCTATGAGGAGTAGGAGGGAGACAAATATGGGGAGCCATTGGATCATGGGAGACGAGAGGCCGTAGAGGAAGAGGCAGAGTGTCGTTGTCTGTGTTTGTCAATTTTGGATCCTGAAAATGAGTCAGGCGACTTACAAGAAGGGCAGCACCGAGATAATCGACCTTGGCTAACTTCGCTGCAATAGATCCCTCACCAGCTCCTTTCTGACCCGAAGTAAAAGACTTCGGAATACTAAAGAAAATCCCCGTCCCAAAGATCAGCGCGAATGGTGACTGAATCCAAAACAGAAACCTCTACTTCTCATTAGCCTTACTCCCTTTATCATCGAGAAGCTCTCTTACCCATCCCGTTACAGGCGCCAACCCACCAGCAACCGTAGCTCCCAAACTGACACCAGTCGTGAAACCAGTGTTCACCAGCCCAATAAACAAACCCCTCCTTTTCTTTGGACACAGCTCGAGCACCAAGATGAAAGAAATCGTCATGATACCCGCTCCACCTAGTCCCTGAATAGCTCTTCCGAGGAGAAAGACACTTAGACGGGAAGCGAATGCTGCTACTAGGCCACCAATGGCGAAGAAAACGGAGGCGACGAAGACACAGATTCTAGGGGAGAAGACTTGGGCTAGACGAGCGGCGAGGGGTGAGAAAGATGACATTGCGATCTGGGGCTGTTAGTGATAGTGAAGGGGAGGGGAGGGG
>JAPZPB010000397.1:0-36187 GCA_037952635.1 Bryoglossum gracile | reverse complement strand
GGTACTATTCCCTTTAAAGCTATATCCTTAAGCACTTAAGCCTTGATTTAGACTAAAGGACTATATCTAGGTAAGACTTAATAGAAATAGGATCGCGAAGTGCCTTAATAAAGAAACTCTAGAAGTTAGAGTATTAGCAAGTGTTAAAGTTAATAAATACAGGTTCCCTAGCATTAAGTAGAGTAAGCTAAAATAAGAAATAACAGTGCCTATAAAACCTAGCATAAAAAGGAAGGCTATTAGAAGGGCAAAAGCTCTTGAACAAGCCACTAGGCATATGCCACTATAGTTATACTTGCAAGCTATAGAAGGACCTGTAGGCTTTAAAGTAGAACTAGAAGAAGATACTATTATAGTAGACTCCATAGGCTCGCGTACTTATGCTAGAGCAAAGGAAGTAAGCTCGCATGCTATAGAGAAATCTATAAGCACTAGAGATTATACTATTAAGCCGCCGAAGACTATATCTTAAGCAGGCTAGATTATTAAACTAATATTTAAAGCAAAGATAGTATTTAATAAATCTATAGCTATAATAGTTGCTAATAAGCAAACTATAAAGGTAGAGGCGCTTGCCGCATCTATACCTCTTTAAGAGAATATTATAGTGGAAAAGGCCCTACGGGAGGATGCTCCTAATTAGAAACCTTTTATACTTAATAAACTTAACTTATAGAAAGATAATAGTATATATACTATTTATTATAAAACACTGCCTACAAAGCTAGTTATAGTAAAGTAGGTACTTAAAAAGAAATTTCGTGCTAATAGCACTATTAAACGCTATAAATCACGGCTTGTGGCGCGTGGATTTAAGCAAGAATATAGCCTTGATTACTTCGAAACCTTCGCGTTTATAGTACGCTATACGACTTTACACATGCTACTTGCGAAAGCGGCCGCGGAAGGCCTCTCTATTTAATAATTAGACGTTAATACCGCGTTTCTTATACTTAACTTAAAGAAAGATATATATATAGAAGTGCCGAAATACCTAGAATAAGTAGAACTATAACTAATTAAAGAGAAGCGGCGCGTATACCTTAAGTTACGCAAATCGCTCTATAGACTAAAACAGGCTTTAAGGGCATAGTTCGAGATAGTAAAAGCTTACTTTATTAATAAAGGCTATACTTAATTATCTGCGGATCCGAACCTCTTTATTAAAGACGATATTTATATCCTTATATTCGTCGATAATATGCTAATTATAGGGGAGAAATCGCGAGCTAACATTAAGAAACACCTTATTATAAAGAAATAGTCTTGCAAGGACCTTGGAGAAGCTTATATATTTATAAGCTTCTAAATCGAGAGAAATACAATTGCAAGGACAATTACTATATATCAGGAACTCTATACCACGAAGCTACTTAAGAAGCTTAGAATGCTCGATTCTAAGCCACGATTTACGCTTATACTACCTAGCATAGTTCTAAAGCCAATAACAACGCCTAAAAGTAGCGAAATCAATAAAAAAGAAACGCTTAAAAAAGCTGAAAAGTCGCTATATAGAATAATTATAGGCTTATGCATTTACCTCTCCAACTATACGCGTTTTAACATAGCTTACGCTATAAGGCAATTAGCACGATTTATAGCTAAGCTATCTTAAATATACCTTGAATACGCGAAACACCTTTTATACTACCTTAATAGCATAAGACGCACTAGCATAATATATAGCAAGATTGCAGATAGAATAAGGAGCTTAGATTAAAAGATATATATAGACGCTACTTAGGCTATAAAGAATAATAGGAAAAGCTTTTAAGGCTAAGTAATAGTAAGGAATAGAGGAGCCGTATTATAGCAAGCAAATCGTTAGAAATCGATATCTATAGCATCGCAGGAGGCTAAAATTATCGCCGCAAGTAAAGGAGGAAAGGAGAGTGCTTAGCACGAGAAATTAGCTTTAGACCTTAGAGAAAAGCATTATACGCTAATCCTATACTATAATAATAAAGCCGCTATATTATAGTATTAAGATTAAGGCAAGAATTACCTAAAATCTAAGCATATTAAACTATAATACTTCTATACTCGAAATAACCTTATTATAACTAGATAGCTATAAATTAAGCATATTGCAAGTATAGAATAACTAGCAGATTATCTTATAAAGCAATTAAACCTTTATATAATAGAGAAACACTATAGAACGCTTAGAATAATAATTACGAGGAATTTAAGGGCACAAAAGACGGAAATAGAGGCAAATTGGATCTTGGCATAATCTAAGGCTAAGGGTGGCTATATTTTCAAGGCACTATAGGCCGCGGAAAGAAACAAGTTAATTATGCCGAGTCAAGGGCTGAATTGACGCTATTTAGAGGGCTATTTTGTTTAGAAAGTAGTCTATTTACGGACTGTTTTTGGACCGATTTTAAGACCGTTTTGGGAATATACAACTGCTAAGCTATTTCAACTAGCGCGGATAGCTATGAGTACTCTTATAGTGCAACACTGTACTATATAGTGGGATACTAAACTCCACAGGAGATATAGGTATTATAAGCTTCAATTTGAGGGCCTATTGCATAAGTTAATGAGGCTCTACACTAAAGCAGTACACCTGCTTGCTGTCACGCATAGGGGAGTGTCAGAAAACACGTGCATTTCACGTGTATGAGTGCTTTGTCAGCTACGCATTCCTGTATAAATTACCCCTCATGTAACCTACTTACATAAAATACATCATCACTGATTCCATCACAACTTGACATCAATCTTTAACTTATCAGAGTCGTCGTCCATCGCCTTTTCTGCTCTCGTCAACTTTCCTCGTTACACCAGCACAATGCCGCCGGGAGCCGCTACACGACAGGAGGTAGCCGAGATTCCTCCTTTTGCGGAAGTCGTTGGCCAGTCCGGTCGCCATTACCTGATCAAACAAGTTCTGCAGGAGAAGAGCAATCCCCGGCGCTGTGTCTCTCTCGCTATGTATGGCTCCTTAAAGTGTCCTACTATATCGTCCAACTTGCTAACTATCACCGAATAGTGCCGGGACGGAGAAGTTTATCTTGAAGGATGTCCCCGCGTCTCAATTCGACTATATCCAAGGCATGTACCGGTGCCTCCGAAACAATTCGTATCTTCGACTCTTGGAAGATGCTGTCCCGGAGCGGTCAATGTTTGTCTATAGATATTTTACCGACCATTTGCTGAGCTTTGCTCAAGAGGAATTGCCCATCATGCTTACCAAGAGAATCCTCAAGGATTCACTACGTGGGATTGCAGCGCTGCACCACCAAAATATTGTCCACACAGGTAAGCCAGACATGCATCTTTCGATTCGTGAACCAACTTAGCAGTTATTAATGTAATGTAGACGTCAAGGCCAATAATATTCTAGTCGATTGGGAGAATGGAGCCCACGGAATAGTTATCAAGGAAGTACAACTCGCTGATATCGAAGACGCTGCTTATGTGGGCCCTGACAGCGATATCGTTGGTATCCAGATTGGCAACTTGATGTGGCGCAGTCCGGAAGCGCATACACAAGGCCGCGTCAATAAGCCATCCGATATCTTCTCCTTTGGCATTGTTGTAAGCTTCAGATACAATCTCAGTCAATTGAGTTTTCAGAAACGTACTGACTCGTTTCCCCTGTAGTGCATCTATGTTGTGACTAAACAAGTTATCTTTGCTATTGAAGAAGATTTGGGCGAAGGTGAAGAGCCATTAGCCGTGGTCCTTGAGCGCCAAATCTCCTACTTTGCGGACGAAGAGGGACTAAATGGGCTTTTGAAGCACCTTGGCGATAGCCCTTGGTGTCAAGTCCTTGAAACTCTTCGCGATGGGTTTAATAAAACCAATCCGCGAAAGCCCGTCTCTCTGTGGAAGGGTATTGATGAAGACTTTAAGGATCTTATTACTGGCTTAACAAAATTTGATCCTTCAAAGAGACTCACGGCAGAGGAGGCGTTGCAACACCCTTGGTTTGAAGATGTTGAGTGAATGAGTGTAACCAACTAGAATTTTCTACTAGCATTGGCGAGAACATGCTGACACCTGCTACGAACGTTAGAGGTGGTTTGATGTGGCAAGCTCACCCAATGAACGCACAATAGTGTATACTGCTGGTAGAAGTGACATACTAGCTGCTGGTTAATGGAGTTGCATTCGATTATATTTGAGCTACTTTCGTGAAACGCGACTCTGTGGCCTGGGATCTCATTCTCCCTGCGTGCGATGTCCCGTCACTCTGCTCTGGAAACAACCTTATGGCTGGCCAAAAATGTATGTCAACTTTACAATCAATTAAAATGTAGCACCGAGAACTTGTTGAACTAGATGTGTTTCAGCGGGGTACTGTGGTAGAGCTTGGCTTGATTTCTCAAAAGTAAGTTGGTAGTCTCGATACATATCACTTAACCGTTGCAGCTTATTTGCTTCGGTATGTTGTAACTACTGAAAGATTTCTGGTCTTGTTGGCCCTAGAACCATTAGCTGGCTACATCGGCGCAAGTATAGTACACTAATTTCGATTATCACTGGTTTTGTGCTCGGGGGATTCGCCGCCTTCATCGCTATGCTCGTAGCTCCTAGTTACTGTTATACCAGATTTCGTTATGGACTTGCCACAGCCATTGATGGTAATAGCAAAGTGCAGTTCTTATATAACTCTAGCCGAACTTAATTGCTGACTATTACACTAGTAAATTAATAGGAAAAATAAGACCTTGAGAATAACACAATTATGCCACCCAGTTATAGAAAATCGTACCTAACTCGTAAGTATGCCTTCCTCTCAATTTCCATCACGGGACTGCAAAAGTCTGGCGTAGCATCAGTCCAACTTTCTTCCAACGACAGCAACAAGAAGGCAGCTGACCCTATAAGACCTCCCGATCTCAACCAAGGTACGAAGGTACTCATCGTAAAGCGAGCGAATGGGAACAACCTATTCGCAACCGGGGCAAGGGTTGTGGCCCGGAATCGAGGAACTGGATTCTGGTAATGCACACAATTGGGCTACCTTTTTAGGAATGACATGCGACGTGCAATAAATCTGATATTTGAGAATCCATCCACTTAGAGAGCCAGCCCTGTGTGACACAACCGCATCAAAGCTGGAGGTTGAGATTCTTCGAGTCAGGAGGCGAGCAGGAGAAAGCAGGTTTGACATCTTGGTGGGCTCGTGGCATTGTGTAGCGAATTGAATGGAGGTGATTCTTCCCCGCTTCAGGGCTGAGCACATGTAAAATTTTAGCAGGCCTGTTTCCCCCCTAGGGAACGCAGGTCTTGATGATTATCATTTTTTGGTTGGTGACATGTGCTGGTAATTTCCCACTCTGGGGCTTCACTGACTGCTTCGAGATGATCATTTCAGCGGCATCGAGGATAACTTTTCCCCGGGTCTGTCTTAGCCTATCAGCTAACTTCCAGATATCCTTTATGAACTTCGATTTTCCTCCTCTGGGAGAGGACCGGGTGTTGAGTGAAAGTTCGTCAGTCGAAGTCATAGCCTCACGAAGTCCACCAGAGCATCCTGGTGCATCTACCGAGCTTGAGTTCCCCGACTCTGAACCAGACCCACCACCACTATCACGTAGAGATCGACCTTGGAAGTATCCAGATCTTGTTGCACTTCGCTCATCGAGGGGTGCAGGATCTGGTTAGTAGAATACAGGGATTTTAGTGACGGATATTGGGGGGTCGCATGCAAGTACCCCAGATCGTCTCCTGGATCTTCAGGTGTAGGATTTCCCGTGGAGTCATAGGTCCAAGCTGCACGAGATTGGTCTTCCAGTCGATTGGAGGACGCATGCGGTAATAAAACTGCTGTTTCTTCCAATCTTTCTTCCATTGGTTCCAAGAGAAAGACCGTTCCAAGCCATAGATTCGGAGCTTCTCTCGACAGGAGGAAATACTGGCCTAGCTCCAGGGATTCGAGGCTTGTGTATAATGCCACATTGCATGAGGTCCCAATGTAGAGTGCAAGGTCTGCGAAGTTCCTACAGGAAACTGTATTAGTTTATTCTTTCAATGGAGATGATTATCGAGGTAGAACTGAAAGCACCTGGCTTGGTGGGTAGATATGATTCGACTTTATCGGCATCTGGAGCACAACAGATCTCAGTTGAGATGGCGTGCACATATATCATGGGTCATGAGTAGTGAGGAACTGGGATTTTGATTCGGCTGCTACTAGAAAAAATGAGATAGTATTTAGGAACCGATAACCCCTTCGTGGATAAATGAATACCTAGACCGTGTGGTGACCAGTCTCCTTGGTAGGTGGCAGAGATATGGGGAAATATCTATTCGATGTCGAACACGAATTCAGTATGAAGGATTCATTCGGGGTTGGACTTTGATTTGGGTCCGAAGAAAAGAAACGCTTGAGTAGACTGGATGTGTTTCTCAGACTCATGGCTGCCATTTGTTGTCCTAGTAGCGAGATTGAGAGGACGAAGGTAACGACAAGTTTGAGGGCTCTCAGACAGGACTTGATCATTAAAAATTGACAAAGGGGCATCTTCACTTGCCACGTTTCCCTCTACCTCTACCACCGCCCCTACCGCCTCTTTCGCCGCGGCCAGCAGGACTCCTCTTGGGACCCTCAATATCGAAGATATCTTTTTTACTCAACTTTAACGTTCCTCCTGAGAACTTCCCTACGCCCGGCGCACCCACGCCTCTGTCTCGCTTTCCGTCACTGCTTTTCTTACTGGCCATCTTAGCCTTCTCTAAAATAATTCCGTTCTCCTTTGCATCTTTTCTCCGCCTGTCTTCCTTCTCACTTTGCTTAGTGATTATTCCTTTCCGGTGAGACATTGGCATCTTCTCTTGCTTCAATATCGAGGTTTTGGATCCTAATGCTTGTAACCGAAGATCAGTGGCCTTATGTCGATTGGTCCCGCTGAGGGTAGGATTTTGGGAGGACTCGAGGAGATGAGACTCTGCGAGCAACCGTTGGAGAGCGAGATCTTTCTTCAGGTTGGCGGCTTCGGAAGGGTCATCGTCTTTAATGGAAGCACCTGCTTCGTCGCGAATGACAGGCACCAGAGTGTTGCTTTTGGGAGGTTTGGAGCTCTTCATATCATGTCAGAGGGTGGTATCATATCCAAGAGGGAGGCCTACCATGAAGCTCTTAAATTCCTCCTTCGACATCGCAGCCATTCGTGGCTGGGCGTCTGTATGTTCCACGACTTGGACACTAAATTCATCACCCTCTGAGATCCCATCCCAATCTGATTCCTCCTCCAAGTCATCATTGGGGACTTCTTCGACAACTTTGGCAGCCTTTTTGACCTCTCGTAGTGGTTTGAATTGCGCCTCGAAATGCCGTCGGAATATCTCCTGCGCATTGAGCTCGGGCGATTCTGATCGAGTAATTATATCCCCTTGCTCCTTTTCAACCACCTCTACTGCTCGTCTCTTTCTCTTTCCCAGTGTCGTTGCCATTTTGCTTGTGTTGGATTACGACTGAGTTTCCAAAAATTATTTCGAAGTAGCCGGGTTCAGCGTTTTCAAAATATACTGCCACCGCCTTCAAACCAACCCCTCCAAAAGAACCCCGCCAAACTTCACGTCAGGATCGACAACTTCACAATGACGAGGTTTCGGCCCTGCATAGACCTGCATTCCGGGCAGGTTAAGCAGATTGTGGGAGGAACATTGACGACTGCTTCTGAGGACTTGAAGACGAATTACGTATCGAAACTCCCAGCCAGCCACTTCGCAAGGCTATACAAGGACAATGGGCTTGAGGGTGCACATGTTATCATGCTAGGTCCGGGGAATGACGGTGCGGCGAAAGAAGCATTGAAAGAGTGGCCAGGGGGCTTGCAGGTTGGCGGTGGCATTACGGACACGAATGCGGAGCAATGGATTGAATGGGGTGCTGAAAGGGTATGTGGAAAGGAGTGAGAAGTTCAATTTTCTGTTTTCATGAAGTTTTCATGGCCTGCATACTTCATTAGAGAAGCTAGCTGACCGTAGCAGTAGGTAATTATTACATCATTTCTCTTCCCATCAGGCAAATTTTCTCAAGAACGGCTTGATTCAGTGCTGGCGGCACTCGGTGGTGACAAAGAGAAGCTTGTCATCGATCTGAGTTGCCGGAGAAAAGACGATACTTGGTTTGTAGCCATGAACAAATGGCAGACAATAACCGATATGGAAGTCAACGAAAGTGAGTTACTACTCCCTCCCAGGGAACACGGCCTGAGATATTTGAGTAGAATCTATCAAGTCTCTCGAGCCATACTGTTCCGAATTCTTGATACATGCAGCAGACAACGAAGGTCTCCAGAAAGGAATTGATGAGAAGCTCGTCCAGAAGCTGGCTTCTTGGTGCAGTATACCAGTCACATATGCTGGTGGTGGCAGAAACCTTCAAGACCTGGACCATGTGAGAAGGTTGAGCAACGGCCGGGTTGACCTCACCATCGGAAGTGCTCTCGATGTCTTCGGGGGGTCTGGGGTCACATTTGAGGACTGTGTTCAATGGAACAACGAACAATCATATGCTTAAGTCTCCGTTTATCACCTTAAACCAACCCTAACTGCAAACTTGAAAACTCCAAATCAAGTGAATACCTGGTAGGAAAACCTGGAAAATCGAGGCAGTGAGCACGAGATTTCTTCTAGCCCTGCCCTCTGAAATTCCTATCTCCGCCAATTTCCACCTCCAAAGTCTACTCAGCTTTCCAAACATGCCTCCAACACTATATTTTGAATTTTAATTCAATATCTTGACTTTTCTATTCAGCCTCACATCCTGCTCACTCGACTTGATCTGTGGCTTTTCATTTCATACCGGACCTCATGTATTCGATGCTGGACAGCGCCCTCTAAGGTTCTAAAGCTGAGACATGGGGTCATATACCACGTCCGCGGCCATGTGGGTCTCTCACTTGCAGTCCACTCTCTTTTATCGTCTACCTTTCTTCTCAGCTTCAAGCTCCATGAAATGCGACTCAACCCTAGGCCGTCAGTATCCAACTTGCGCGTTTATCAGTTACCCAATTCCCCTTACACGGAGTTAGTCCTAGACCCATGAACGATCCAGCGAACGTCAAAAAGTTTATGGGTAACGATGAAAGGACAGAGATGCTCGCAGCAATAGTCGACACATTGGATATATTTTTGAAACCTAAGAAGCTGAAGCTTCTCTGGCATTTATCCATGCATGCATCTCCAAATCGATCATTTCAAGAATGAGGTCCAGGAGTTGAGGTCCTCCATGTGGAAACAACGAACCCGCAAGTTGCAAACCTTGAACATAGGATATCAAGAACCTGGCTTCGGCGAAGTAGACCGTATCCTACCTGCTCTTCTGGAAAATATCAAAAATTTGGAAGTTAAAGTCTCCTTAGTCTCCACTCTCCTGGCCGTGGGTGATAAATTGAACGAAAATACCATTTTCGTTGGCGACGGATGTTCAATTTGGAAGACTGGCCCTAAGAATCGAGCCACACGTTGCAAAAGAAGTCAACTGAGCGTGAATAGAGTCGCTCACCAGTCTCTCGCCATTGCTCACAGTTGGAGCCGCAATCAGAAAGACGCTTATCATGAACGCTCGCCGTAATAGGGTCGAAAGGGCAAACATTGCGATAGCGGGGAATGGTGGAGGCTTGGAGCTCATGACGGTGACTGCCTTGCCGATACGATGCTTTTCCTCCCAGAAGGGGGTGATAAGCTCGTCGCCCAGAACTACTAAATCGGAATCTATGGGTTTTCCCTTGGCAGAATTCAAAGCGCAGCAGATTATAAACCTCTCCTTCAGATTATCTCTTGATATGACACACTCAAAAGATCGAAGCCATGGCACCCTAAAATTTTCAAGAAGATTGCATTCTAATGCCCTCCCAAAACAATTCATCGAGAAATATACTCGGGCAACTGTAGATGAGATGAGAGCTGCGTTTGCGGATGGAAAGCAGAACGACCTTCTTCGGATTCTGGAGGCGAAGTTACTCTTAGACATAAATAGCTATTAAAGGGTGGGTTCTGCTTAAACTGGCTTACATCTTAAGTCAGGTTGGGTTTGATCTTAAAGTTTCCAGGAATAGCGATATCGCTGAAGAATCTGGGACTTGATGCATCCGGCTTAGGTAGCATATCTAGTTTTATCTTGAAGCTCCAATCGCTGACGATCAGCTTGGGGATGAATATATTCGGGCACCACTCTTAAGGATGCATGACTTGGTAGCCAGCATATATATCTCAAGGTTTTTGTCCCTTATTCACAATATCAACTAAATTTTGCTTCCGCTCCCCCCTCTACCTTTCCTTGAGCGACTTATGGCTGAGATCTTTCCCCAGTGTCAGAATACCGAATCACGATGATCTGGCTAATTAGGTTGTGCCTAGATAGTAGATACTGAGATTATATCAGCGGGGTGATCCAAACCTTCTAGATTACTCATGTACAAGACCTCCCTGATAACTCTGCGGGGACCTAACGTACTGCCTTACACTGGATTTTGCATAGCTCCTGTGAAGGTGAGCCTAAATGGGCTCATTTCTTTTTGCCAAGACCCCCATAAGCCTGAGCTCGAAGACTCCATATTTAGTATCCTAAATCATGGTTTAGTGCTTTCGTCCGAGTGATCGAGTTGATTTCAATGCTACAGTGTGAAAGTCGACCATTTTATACAAAAAGCAAGCGTAGGAGAGGGTGTGTGATGTGGCTCTTTCCGTTTCTGGAAGAAGTCTATAAGACTGGGTATCCCAATTGACGGCTCATCCAAATGATCTCTTTCAGTGAGCGAATAATGGTCTAGTTATTGAACGCTGAGACAAATATATAGAAGTCCAAATCCTCATTTCTAGCTACGAAGAAGTCTCTTAAAATAATTCCAAATCCTGTTTTCACACCAGCTGCCACTCTCATACCACTTGTTACCATATACACTTCAATTTATCTTCTACCTGTGCTGCTCGCAGTAGAGCTGGTGACGCTGGCGCCAGTTCCGACAAGGTACATTCCATCTCGTCCGTCCACCGTTCATCCCGCAATGGGTCTGCACTGGAGGAACTGCAGCTATACCTTCGAGTCCTCTGGCTGCTTCTTCTGCTGCTTCAATTGGGTATTTATTACTAAATGATGTTAGATTTGGTGTAAATACGACACGAAACTGGAGGTTATCTTACTTCCAAGCGGCTCTCCAAGCTCGTCGCTGGTTCCGACGGTGATATCCATCTTTGTTTTCTATGATGTAGTAAAAGTGATTGATTTGCAATCTGTGCGCCAGATGGAGTTCAGAGTTGGGGTCATTCGGGTCATGACACCAATTTTCCACAGCTTGCATAATGATTGAGCAAATTTGTTGGAGTCTGATAAACCCAGATTCGTTATATGGACCGCCCGTGCCACATCCCACCAAAGGAAAGGCAACACTGGTGACCGGACCGCCTTTAGTTAAACCTTTGGGGTTCACTGCACTAGAATAACGGCGATGGTCTTCAAAGATGCTATCAAGGGCGGCCCGGATAGACATCGCGAGTCTTCTGTTTGGCCACGAGCCTGGAGCAGGGTCTTGCATGTCGCCCGCGTTGACCATGATAACAACATCAGGGCCATTTACAGCACCACCTAGAGCGGATTAGCTTCTGTCTAATTTCCTTCAAGACTTCGTGATCATGATATGCCCTGGAGAAACCGTGACCATTTTTCGGAAGAAGGGAATCTTACTTATCGTGTGACGTGCTTCTGCTGGTTCCAACAATGACTCCCCTAATGGATACCAAGTGACGATAACCTGCGCTGCAAAAGGTGCAATGACCCCCAGTGCTGCCGCCCAAATTATGAAGCTGCTAGGAATGGTACGAGGTATCACGAAGTATCTAATTGCCAAAAGGATCATGTAAACCATCGTTGCGGACCAAATGACGACCGCATTAGACACCTTGATCTGTTGGTTGCTATTCAAGCGATTGATGTACATTGGAAAGTAATTCTCGAAGTGCAAAAATCCTCGATTGAAAAGATTATTGTAATGATCTGTCATGTAAGGTGGTCCAGCCCAGCGCGTTCCTGGTCCCCCGGGAAGAGTCCGAAAGTCGTATTTACGTTGGGGAAGCTCTTGGTGCCATCCTTCGTCTCTATCCTGTTGCATCTCGTCATCGACGTTGATAACGATAGCGTTTGATCTGAGTCGGAATTTTTCTATTTGAACAATATGATGCTCTGGTAGCTGATTCCGACCAAGCGGCCAAGAAGGCATTGGCCCCGCTTCCCCCAGCGGTGCCAAAGGTGGAACAATAGGGACCATCAAATTAGCATCCATTGCAGGATGGCCGGCGTATGGGTTAATGGCTGTCGTTCTTACGAAAACTGCTGGCTCTGTGCGAGGAATGCCACTATCCTTCCCCACTCTGCCGCTCTTTAATCCTAGTCCCGGAAGAGCTTCATGTGCTGGCAGCGGGGCAGCTGGAAACACCACGGCGGCCTTTGGAGGCATTCTGCTTCGTGTTGAAATATAATCAAAGTATAGAGAATGTGATTGTGAAGGAGGGACATTAAGGGTCCGTACGTTTAATGTACTTTTGTTAGCTTTTTACGAATGCAGAGAGACTTGAAACCGCTTTATCCAGGCACTCCTCCACTGGTCTTGAATGTCTTTGTTTTGGCGCATCTTGGTTGTTTTCGGCTCGATGTTCAGGAGACTAAGGAGACTACCAAATCCGGAACATCGGAGGTTGTTTCTGGACGAAAGCTAAAATCAAGTTTAATTTGTTGATAGGATACTGCGCGATGACCACACTGATAGAATGCTGATTGTCTTGAAAGTATTGTACCTACAGAGTAACTTGGAAGGACGGCGCGTTGAAGAGGTAAATGATAATAAGACACACGCCTTGAAACCTATCAAAAAGGTGGGAAATATAGGTAACTTAATGAAAAGTCTGTCAGTTGGAATCATAATTCCGCGGAGTAATACTTCTAGGTATGGAGGCAATTCTGGCAAAAGTTGGGATTCATAACTCTTGTACCTGAAGAGCAAGCTAATGTTTATATGAAGGCAGAGAATAGTTCCTATTAAGAATTAAACAATCGAAAATAGGTAACGCATCAAACCAGCGCGTCGAAACCCTTGAGGCTCCAAGCCTTCCTTTCGACGGTGATGAACGCCTTTCATTGATTGCTCAAAACTTCAAAGTCGATAAATGCCCGCGAGCGCCGGGCGCTTTTAGAAAATTCATAATTTGAAGGTAGTCTACATTCCAGGTATAGGAATATCATTTCTTATCTTGAACTGCGATTGTGTACACTTGCACTAGACAGCCTGGTAAAGGCGCCCTGCTGCCTGCACCACCATCCTGAAACCTACTTTGATAAAAAAATAAAATAAAAAAGGTTTAGAAATTTCCTAGACATATCTCGAGCGCCCTCAAGCCAAAACGCAGCTCTAATCGGTGTTGCTGAAAACCGCGTTCATTTTACGGCAACCTTGCGCCACCATACCCGATCCGGCTCAATGCTAACGAATGCGGGGATGAGAGTTCAGAAACACCACCTTGCAAAACGACCTTCTATTGAAGCGGACTTCGTACTGAAGCAAGCTGCAGTTCAAAAAAAAAAATTTGAAGGCAATGAAAAGAGACAGCGGTGCAACACATTGGTACGACTCAGGAGTTTGACCCACGAGCTTGACTGAAGTTCGCAGCGGTCCGCGAGGTCCTCGTCAGGCTGATGTAAAGGGCAAGATTTAGTCCTTGAGATAGACTGTGGTTTATGGAATACCCAGTGCTAGTCTTCAGTGGTAGTAGTTTTAGTGAAAGAAACATAGAAAGCCGTTGGGGGATGAGAGCGATTCTGATTCCATGACGGGAGCGAGGGCCCAGAGGTCTCGTGACCCAAACTCGCCACTCCACCATGATCGAGACAATCAAGGCCACGCTGTAGTGATAATTTTTGGAAATTTATAAAGACAAGCGACTTCTTGAGCAGAGGGCTGGGAAGCTTAGTCATCCAAATATAAAAATCCATCAGACATTGAGTACCTTGCTGGGGTGTTCACAAGTGAGAATGAAAGTTCCATACGGTACACATTTTGAAACCTGTCTTCATAAAAACGGTTTCATTCTGTAGAGTAAGGAAAATGGGTGCCAAACTAGCAACTACAGGTCTCCTTCCCCTCCCCAACTCGGTCGTCAAGATATGTCATCTCAGATTTGAAGTTTGGGGTATAGCAGTCAAAACCACAGACATGTATTAAATCTTGCAAGGGAGCGTTGGGGCTGGCTACCGGCATATTGATTCTGCTTAGTGAGGGTTTTCTAATAACTGGTACCGGAAAAAATTTCTGACTAAAGCCAAGTACTACGCCGATAAGAAGGAAGTCGGAGGGGCTGTTCGCCAATCAGGTCTCAAACGCGCCGATGTATTTATCACCGATTTACCACGAAGATCATATTAACCGCCAACAGTGTCGCTTCTATTTAGAAAGCTAGTAGATAGCGTTAAGAAGATTGATGGTGACGATGGATACGTCGATCTATTCCTGGTCTATACGGCAAGCGGCGGCTGTATTTGGCCTTGGAGAGGTTGCTGGAGGAAGGAAAGACAAAGATCATTGGGATCAGTAATTGCGGAATTGGACATATTGAGGAAGTAAAGGGGTGGACCAAGTTCTGGCCTCCTCATGTTAATCAAATCAAGCTGAGCAACTTATGATATTGATCAGAGGAGTGAAGCTGAACGAAGTGAACAGCTTCATCCATTTTCTCAGCAGCGGGAAGTCGTCGAATATTGCCACAGGAATTGGATTGCCGTCGAAGCAAGAGCCATGCTCTTCGGAGTACGCATAGCTATCTACGAGATTTTCCCTTCTGTATTATCTGATTTTGAGAACCAGGACCGAGGTTCTTGGCTCTATTTACGGGCCACTCATAATAATTGTGGTTTCTGCCCTAAGCAGCTCGTTTGCCATAGCATCCTCTCACAATTAGAACGTTTTCAGCTAGGCACGAAATGTGAGAATAATTGGAGTAATCTCCCTCGTCTTGGTAGCTTGAGGAGGAAAGCTGGGGAGCTAGAGGTTTTACGTCTCAGTACGTAAGATGCCAAAAGATCTGGCATTGAAAATCTAGGTGCCGTTCAAAGATAATAGGAGGTTAATTTTTCTTGGCATCAGTTCCAAATCTATGACCTGCTGGAGAAGTGAATCATTGTGACAAGGAAAAGCATGTTAGGGGTCGATAGTCGAGAGGCAGATAATGTTTGAACTCTGATTGGTCCGCTTACCGACCTCGCGTAAGCCCCTTTTCGCTTTAAGAGTGAAGCACTAATATACTCGGGGGACACCTGCTACTCGTCTGATCGGGGTACACCTGCTACTCATCCTATCTGGGTACGCCTGCTATTCCACCTGAACTTAAGTCATTACGCGATATGATAGGATTTGAAAACACATATATATCAGGCTGAACACTCTCAAGCTTCTTTATACCTCCTATATTATTATAATAGAAAATCTTTTTGAAATGAGGAGGATCTTGCAAGCAAATGACTTCCACTGTGAGAGGGTTGAGATACCAGGTACCGTAGATGTTGATACTATAGTAAGGATGACTTGCTGTTGGTATTTTTGCATATGTTCACTGCTGTACCTGTGTCCTGTTGGTTGCTCTTGATGCTTCATTGATAGGATGTTGGTAATATTATACTGTAACAATGTGCAGAATCAACCATCGACTGCTTCCAAATAATCTTTTTTTCTTTCATTTTCTCAGTGCATTTATTCTCCAAGAATACCGCCTTCCGATATGAATAGAACACACCACGCAAGAACACTATCAAGCAACATCTTCGCCCAGAATCCTGCAGAATTTCAAAGCTTACTGCAACTTGTCTGCTCCCGTTCAACTTTTCATTCTCACCTTTTGAGGACCAGTTGGAATTAACCAAATATCAAGCTGCCATTCTGTGGTTTACAAGTTGTTCTTTACAACAGAGCAACTAGCAACTAGCAACAACACATACTTGGGCCACACTCCTTCTTTGGCGATCACGAGAGGTTGTCTTCTGCAATCTTTTACATTTCGAATTGCTACTTTAACTGGTTACGGCGTGGCATTTATTAATACAACTTGGTTCGACCCAGATCTGGCTTGTTCCTATCAAGTCTACCGTCACATACTGTGAAATATCTCCTTCAACCACGACACGCAAGACGAAGGCAGCAACCACGACAATCACAATAGTAGTTAAGGAAAAGCTTTTCACCCTTCATTGGTACTTTCAATCCAACCTACTCCATCACGCAGCTCGATTTTCTCAAGACCCTGAACTTCCTCAAGAACCGCGATTTCAAACTCAAGCAAGTTCTGGCTATGGATAAAGCTAAGGTTGAACAAATTGTCTTCGAGGCAAGTGAGGACTTCATACAGACTTCTCATCTCGAATCCCTCAGTGGTGCTGGCGAGGAGATGTGCCGGGAGCAACGGATTTCCATAAGCAGACGACAAGCTGAGAAGGCTCAGAAGGCATACGATAACCAGCTATTGATCACAAAAAAAGACGACCCTCCACTATGGTCACCTGGATGCCTTGTAAAACGTTCTAGGGCTAATAGACTCCGTCTCCACCAGAGAGCATCAAACCGAGTTCCCTGTCGTCTCCGCCGTTCTGGGGCCATTTGCTTCCGTCCAAAAAAAGTACCATCAACTCAAGTTGCGGAGCAGCTTGCAATTTCCACCGAGGCTGAGCATCAAGAAAGTTCTGCGACCCGAGAAAGTCTTCCTACTCAATCCAATACTGATTCCGGACCCAGTATTCCTACTGAGGGCAGCTCCATCGTCCAACTTGATCATTCCAGCGGGAATAGCTCTCGACCTCGAAGAGGTTCTTCCAACGGCAGCGAATCTTCAGTCAGAACCGTCATCCACATCCCAGTCCAACCCCCCACTCCGGCTCAATCTCCAACCCGAGCTCAGTCTCCCAATTCCGATAGCGAATCTTCAGTTAAGACCGTCATCCAAATCCCAGTCCAATCCCCTACTCCGGCTCAATCTCCAACCCAAGCTCATTCTCCCAGTCACGACAGCTTCCACGATCAAGCAGGTTTATCTCACCAACACAGTTTTCTACTAGAAAGCGATCATGGTCCGAGGACAGCAGAGGAGGAGGAGCAAGAGGTACTTCCAAGCTGGTATATTCAGAGCCTTGAGTTACGAGATGTGGAATTGGAGGAGAAATTGGAGAAGAGATTGGAGAGTTTCGAAGAGAAGCTCGATAGATTACAGGCAGAGCTTGACAGCCTTAAGGCAAAACATAATAAGTTGCTCCTGGAGGTGACCACGGACAGAGCTAGGAGAGTTGACGACCGAGGTGCGCCTTTGGAGGAGGATGCAGGTAGAAAGGAGGTTAGTCGGAAGATGGAGGTGATGGGTGAAGCGAAGAAGTAGGAAACGCAATATTTCACCAAGACCAGTTTTCAACCTTCAATTTACGAGCTGTTGAGGGGTTAAGGGGAGGCGAGAAGGATTTCTTGGTCAACGTGTAACATAGATTGTATCATGCTCGCATTTCATTCACGTTGACACTTGTGGCTCTGGTCACAGTAGTCTGCTTCGTTATTTGCTTTAGTTATGAAGCAATTAAAATATACTTAAAAAAGATCTCATTGTGTTTTGAATTTGAAATTTGAGACTAGGTGAAGCCGGTAGCTCTGTAAGTTTCGCTTGGTGAGAACTTCGATATCATGGTGGCTGTGAGTTTTATTCTTCAATTCGATGTGGGGGAGTATTACAATAAACTTGAATTTGAACTAAAGTCGAAAAACTCTCTATTACTAGAAGTTAGGGCTAACAGAACTGTTCCATTAAAAGAAAGATAGAAGGGCAAACTTGGAAGAGTGAGTATGTTTGTACATGGATAGGCGCTGAACAGCGGTTCAAGTTGTAAGAGCCGCTGCGAAGTCTAAGAAGATCTTGCCATAATGCACACGAGAGAGTCTTCAACACACAATAGGAAAGTCGAAGGCAAGGATTCCAGCCAACGTAAATGTTCTAGGAAATTCCCTGTGAGCACTGAGTATGGTTGTCATGTTCTTTTTGGGGAGTTGGCAACTGGGTCTGGCCCAAACCCCACACAACCATTCTACAGTGTTCCCTTAGATTAAGGCACATCAATATAGTTAAAGATTAATCTGAGGAGGAGAATGAGATTTATCAAAGCCATAACCTCAACAGTTCCGAAAATATACAGGTAATTTATGAACCACTTATGTCCACGCCTCTGGAATCTTGTTGTGCATAAACTCCTGAGTCGTATAGCGTTGTTTTGAGTCATGGCATGCAGATCAATTGGCAACAGACCTGAATCGCGGTATAAAAAGCCGAATGCCGATTCATAGTCTTACTTAACTTTTGCCTATATAAGTAGAACACTGCACTTGCAGTTGTAGAATCAATCAATCCAGCTTTCTTGAAAACTGCTTCCATTCTACGATGATCTTGTCATTTCTACGACGAAGTGGTGAACGCGACAAATCCGAATCTCAGGATCGACGGACACATTCAGCGCCTGTTTTGGCCCTTCAATTGGCACGCCAAGCACTTTTATATTCGTTATCGCCAGTATGTTATCTAATTCCCGCAATAGTCAGGACTTGGTTCACGACCACAACAGATTTAGACCTGGACTTCAACACGAGCGCCTCTATCCTGAACATACGGATAACACAAATCCTCTTGCATCCGAAGAGAGTCCAGCGAAATCTCAGGGGTACTTTTAAGTTTTCTTACCCTTATTAATCATGCCCCAAAAATTAAGATCTCGTCAAGACAACGTCGTCGAAATCAAACTGAGGTACAACGAACCTCAGTACCTAAAATCTCACGCCCAGACAATGACAGGAAGCCTCGGCTACATCCCAGAAGTCATTCAAATTGAACTTCTTTTAATGGTCCGATAGTCGAAGCGATAATTTTGAAAGTGCCTACCACCTGAATTTCAACGAATCTGGAAAATACGAGAGCTACGAGGGTTTCGTGCCCGATGCTATGCTAAGGGTTGCCTGAGATAGGGGACGACAGACTGCGCTCCTGGCTGTTGGAGCTCTCCGCAAACTGCGTCCATTGGAAAATTAGGAACAAGAAATGAACACCTGATAAAAGTCGGAGAGCGTTACTGGACGAGGTGCCCATGCTCAAGGAAGATCGAGCAAGAATATATGGGGAGATGCAAGCGCTGCAAAGAAAGTTATTTAATCGCAACCTAAAACGACTCAATCGTTCTCGAGAAACCAACGCTTTAAATGATACACTGGCGACTTCTCGAAAAGAACCCTCAAGCGGACTTGCACAACTTTAGGAACCTGGTGTGGAATTATCCACCATCAAAAAACAAACAAAAAAAAACAAAAACAAAGGCCTCAACGATGTTAAGCACTCCATAATGGAGAAGAATCTTTCCGAAATTCCTGGAAAATAATCGGGCAAGCGCTTCAGAAGCAAATTCGGTCCGCAGATGGAATAACAGTGGAAACAAAAATGTCGCAGACAACAAGAAATCACTCGAGTCCTCGACTCAAGAGTCAACCATTCAACCCATCAATGGAGATATCATCGCCGAGGCGCTCAGCGAAGCAGTCAACACCATTCTTTAGAATTCTCCAGCGGTCAGCCTATGCTTCAGGGGCAACTTTGGTCGGCAGATGGAATAACAATGGAAACAAAATGTCGCGGACAACAAGAAATCTATCAGACTCCTCAATAGAGAATAACATCGCCGACGCGGTTAGCAAAGCAGCCAGCACCATTCTTCATAATTCTTCAACGGCCAGCCTAGATCTCTGGAAAGAGCATCCCGATTACGAAGCCTGATCGTTCACGAGTCTTGGAACTTGTAAGAACTAAACAAAGCAACATTGCTGCCCACAACTTTATCGAAGCTGCGCATGCGCCGTGCGGCTCTCTGCCAACCTCATGAGAGTAGCAGGGGAAGAGAAGGCTCATGAAGATGTGTTTGAAATGTTTACAAAACGGTACCAACGTCGCCAGAGGGTCTTACGAATGCATTGCCACATCACCAAATGTTTGTTGAACTGGAGCTGCTTTTAAGTCCCGCAACAGTTTCCTACATTCAGATGTTGGAGCTTGGCCATTAGGGGAAATTCAGGGTCAGTGCTTACTTAGCTCTTGACATTCTTAAAGGAGATATGATTCTAGAGCTCTTCCAAACAGCACAAATGCGATATCGTGGTAATGGATTTCGAGAAAGTTGTTAAGAAACTCAAAGAGAAAAATTGGAGCCGGGCAGTTGCCATGATCAAACATATCTGTGGGAAGATGGACGGGCTAGTTACAGAAGAAATGCACCTACTGTATCAAAAGAGCACCACCCAAGCTCAGACGCTTAAGTCAAAGCATCGGGAATTTATCGAGCTCCAAGCCAACCTCCAGGCTCGCTCCCGACAAGAACGTCAGGAGACTTCTGCAGGCCTCACAGAAGAGACGGAAAAAGCATACTGGGTATGCCAATTTGATGACGCTAGAGGAGTCCGGGGATAACGTGAAAGTGGGAAATTCCACAGATAAGCCAAGGGGCCAAACGAGGAATATTATCTATAGACCAAGTCTCTATTTGCTCGAGACAGTAACGCGAAGCAGAAACCAAGGTAATATCTTCATTGTCATTATCTGTGCCGCCGCGCCACCTTTCCACTGCATGCTAACTGGTTTACCTTACTTCGTTACGAAGGAAATCTCGAGTGCTCTGAGGCATAGCAAGATATAACGAATACGGTTAAAAGTTCGCGAAACAGTAGAATTCGTTTAGAAAGTGGAGTGGATAAAAAGTTTTGCAGCCAGATAAACACACAAGAGGGAACTGGGGGGTGTGGCGAGAAACCTAACTCAACTGAGAGTAATACCAGGACGAGAGCCAGGAAGCCAAGATTGCGAGTTTTAAAAGGCTTGGCGCTGAAAATCTAACAGCAGCAGCTCCGTATGAGTCCCACTGCAGCTTCAGTCAGAAACATATCTATGGGAGGGAATAAACGAAGGGACAAAAGTCTAAAGGCTCAAGAGGCTTCTCAGACAACAAAAATGGAATCTGACAAGACCACTCGCAACATGAGGAGGCTGCTCAAGAGCGCTACGATACAGTTGCGTGATTACTAAGCCATCATTGTAGAAGAGGGATACATGCCCACAACATTCGGAGTATTGAGGCGGGGCGTTGAGCTCGCTAGGGCGTGCGGAGAAATGGAAGTCCTGGAGATGAGTAACAAGATAGTGGAAGATGTCAATCGCCACCTCATGAACGCCTATCGCAAGGCCGAGTTGGGCGAGTTGAAGGAAGTGACTGCAGCCGCAGAGGCCACGGTGCTTGATTTATCATCTACGTTGGTAGTGCCAGCGATCTCTTGATCAAATCTCTAGATGAAGAGATAAAGCGATTGAAGTCGACGGTGACTGAGCTTCGGCTTGAGCTCGGCGTGAAGGAATCATTGGTGCAAGTAGGTATAATGGCCCGAATGTGTTTCCTCGAGCATGTGAAGCAAATGTATTCGGCCGTCCGAGGAAAGCAACTGGATAGAAGGATGGAGGATTCCGGTAACCCAGCTGGGCATGGCACAACATTGACAACCGATCATGCCCTTTACAGAGTCATTACAGTACGGCTAGACAACAGACAGGCTATTACGAGCTATCCAGCTCCGGATGAAACTGGCGGCGAGACTGCGGACCGCTTTGATTTAGCCCTAGCCATCTGCCAGCTGTACGGACTTGACAGCCTCGCAGACTTTGACGACATGCCACCAAGAAGGTTGAGACTTGCAAATCTACGCGCAGGCATTATGTCCCTGAGAACGAACGCCACTGACTGGGGACTGTGAGCCGAGCAGCGAGAAAGAGGACTAGAAGTGGAGTAGAGCCTGCTTTTCCCAATGACAAAACCGCTCCTTTCAGAGTTGGAGAGATTGATTATCTGCCGAAATTATCCAGATTGCCAGGGCTTGGGACTCTTCGGGAGCAGGTACTTTTCCAAGACTCTTCCTCGTCCGGACCTTATGGAAACCATGGCTTTCCTCCAACAACGGGATAAGATGCGAGTCCTGAATCTGGTGATGCAGCTTAACCTCCGCATACTCGTAGTTCGTAAAGTTATATAGGTTTCGCTTATTATAGAAGCTCACGTGCTTGGGGGATGGAGCTGGCGTGGGTTAGAGATGTACAGATCAAGGAGATAGGAAAGGAAGAGTAATGAGTTGTAGCTATTAGTGAGGGGCATGTCTGCGAGAATATATATCGGAGGGTTTGGTATTTCCTGTCCATGGTAGGATGGTAGACTATGATTCTTAGATTCTACGATCTGGCGGAGGGAATGAATTGGTACAGAAGTAAATCTTACACGCTGGTGCACGTTTCTCCGTACAAACAAATTCGACATGAGAAACAGATGTCTTACTTGATGACCACTCTATGTGAATAGCCCGGATGACTTGGATAATCAGGAAATACGGGGTACGAACGATGACTTAGATATCCAGGCGCGTGTGGCGGGGCGAATGAGTTGTTGGAAGCTTGAAACTCGAGAAAGCTTGAGTGAGTACGAAGGTACTGAATTTGACCAACTTTTAAGTTTGGCATATGAGCCGACTTGTAAGAAGTGAAGGTTGAAAATTGCTGGTTAGAAGGAGGTCTGTCTGTTTCGAATGGTTGGCCTGATGGCCTGATGTTTGAGCGGAAGCAGGTGCCAGGTCAATCACCATCACCCCCGCGAACGACCCCCCGTCCCCGTCCCCGTACTACTTTGTCTCTTTCACACTTGAACCTACCAACAACATCGTCTGATCCTGCAACTTTCATCAGCGACTTCTCTACCTTCTCATAAAACCAACTTCTTCTCCAAATTTCGTATTATTAAGTCTCGGATACCTGTCAACCGTGCCAACATGAGTACGGAACACCTCGAAGGCAGCTGCAGCTGTGGCCGGAATTCGTACATCATTCGCATTCCCCAGGACTCAAACGAAGTTGCAAGAGTTTTCTTCGACAATAGCCATGTCCATCGTAAGCTATTCCTCACCATGCTCCACTACTCTGCAAAGCTAATGCTCTTCCCATTAGGCCGTTCCCAGGCAACCCCGCTCTCCGCATGGCTACGAGTGCCCCTCTCTTGGTATCAATCAAGAACCCAGCCATTCTTCGACGACGAAACACCATCTTCCATCCGCCGTGCATATACTTCGCCCAGAGAAAAAGATAGCAAACGACAATTCTGCGGCTTTTGTGGGACCCCGCTCTCGTATTGGTCCGAATCACCACCCAGCGAAGCAGAATACATCTCCTTGACACTTGGCTCCCTACGCAGTTCGGATCTACGAGATTTAGAAGATCTGGGCTTGCTGCCAAGCGAGGCCTTGGAGGGTGCGGAGAACGACAAGGCGAATATTGAAAAGGCGGTGCCACACGCAAGCAGTAATGCGCACAATGAGGGTGGGAGAGAAGGTCTGCCCTGGTTTGAGGGTTTGGTAGAGGGAAGTAGATTGGGTAGGATGACGAAGAGTAGGGGAACTACGACGGGGGTCAATGGCCGATACAAAATCGAGTGGGAGATTATGGAGTGGACTGAGGGTAATGAGGCTGAACCTAGTTCTGCTATAAAGAGGAAACTGGGCGAGGTGGAGGAACACGACTCCTCGATGGATACCGCGAATTGACGGGATGTATGCCATGTCCAGACACATTTCCTGAAGTGGACTTGCGGCGATGATGGAATAGGATGATGATAATGATGATCTAACGAAGACTGCGCCGGCACATGGAGATGCACTTATTGAAAATATCTCTGGGCAACAACAGAGACAGAATTTGCTTTTCTACTTGCTGGATGGTTTTCTTTGGCAGCTGGGTGGATAATTGCTTGAGAATCGGGGGGAAAGAACGTATGCATGGCACGAGCAGACAGCACTCTGAGGATGTCAAAACATGATACAATGTACAACAGATTATTACTACAACGTACTGACCAACAATGCCCAAGAATGTGAGCTAATTGCAACGTCCTCGTTTCAACTAGGAATCCTCAGCTCAAGCTTTCCGAAATTCTAGTGGATTCGCCCTCATTATCAAAAATGTTCTCTATATCCGGCTTGTTCTAAACCTCGAGGCTGTCCTGAAAACCACATTGTCTTGACGAATAACGTCCTCCTTATCACTCAACAATTCGAGCTATTCAAGAGCTCGCAAGGTACAGTACCACGAACTCAACACCAGCTCACGTGAGGAAGCTTTCCCGAAAGTGCCGCCACTTCACCACCCTTTTTTTTTTACCGGGCCTGCAGGCCCGTCACTCCGCCTCATCCTTCACTCCACTGAGACAACCAACAACGACCCCACCATTCTATACGATAGTAGGGCGTACCTCACAGAACTTCATCAAGAATGCCTTTTACGGACAGCTTATTGCGCCGGTATACGGTCCGAAACAATCGGCCGTTTCCCATAGATCCAAATTGCTATACTCAAGCCATGGTCCACGACATCCCACTAACGAGACAGCAAACTTATAAACCCAGCAGCTCCCTCCGTTTCCCTTTCCCTTTCCCTCCTCACCTCGTTGTCAATTAACCCTGCCAAGCTACACTGTGAATTGACTGAACAGAGAAACAAGACAGGAGACAAAATGACTGCAGTACTCCCCAAAGACTTCCTCTGGGGCTTTGCAACTGCAAGGTAATTCCAGCCTACTCTCCTCTCCCCTCACAAACAAGTTAGTACTGAACATGCCACCTGCAGCTACCAAATCGAAGGTGCCCCCACCGCCGATGGCCGCGGCCCCTCAATCTGGGACACATTCTGTGCCATTCCCGGCAAAATAGCTGACGGCTCCTCGGGAGCAGTGGCCTGCGATTCCTATCACCGGACCGCCGAAGATATCGAGCTGTTGAGAAGCACCGGCGCCCAAGCTTACCGCTTTTCTATCTCTTGGAGTCGTATCATTCCCCTCGGAGGCCGCAACGACCCCATCAACCCTGCTGGCATTGCTTTCTACCAGAAGTTCGTAGATGATTTGTTGGAGGCTAATATTATTCCTTTTGTGACATTGTTTCACTGGGATTTACCAGATGAGTTGGATAAGAGATATGGGGGGTTGTTGAATAAGGAGGAGTTTACGAAGGATTTTGGGCATTATGCTAGGACGGTCTTTGAGGCGATTCCCAAGGTTAAGCATTGGATTACGTTCAATGAGCCCTGGTGTAGCTCGGTTTTGGGTTTCAATACCGGGTTGTTTGCTCCTGGACACACGAGTGACAGGACAAAGAGCCCGATTGGAGATAGCTCCACTGAGTGTTGGACTGTAGGACACAGCTTGTTGCTGGCTCATGGAACTGCTGTGAAGATTTACAGAGAAGAATTCAAGGAGAAGGACAAGGGAGAGATTGGTATTACTCTGAATGGTATGCTAGGACCTCTTCTCTCTTCTGACTTTACACGCCTATGTTTCATCTTCGCTAAATGATACTAACATAACCCAGGTGATGCCGTCTATCCCTGGGACCCAGAAGACCCCGAAGACGTCGCCGCCGCTGAACGCAAACTCGAATTCAGTATCTCCTGGTTCGCCGACCCCGTCTACTTCGGCCACTACCCCGCATCCATGGTCAAGCAACTTGGTTCCCGCCTCCCCACCTTCACCCCTGAAGAATCCGCCTTGGTCAAAGGCTCCAACGATTTCTACGGCATGAACCACTACACCGCCAATTACATCAAGCACAAGGAGACCGAGCCTGAAATCGATGACTTCTTAGGTAATTTGGAGACCCTCTTTGAGAGTAAGAACGGGGAGAATATTGGGCCTGAGACCCAGAGTTTTTGGCTCAGACCGAATCCCCAGGGTTTCAGGGATTTGCTTGGGTGGATTAGTAAGAGGTATGGGAAGCCGAAGATTTATTGTACGGAGAATGGGACGAGTTTGAAGGGAGAGAATGATTTGCCGTTGGAGAAGGTATACTTACCCCTATCTACTTTCTGTTTTTCCTTATTTACCCAATCACCACCCCCAACTCTTTCCTCGCCCGCCTTTCTCTCGCTTCCATCACTTCCCTCCTACTAACTTCTGTGTCAGATCCTCGACGACGAATTCCGCGCCGAATACTTCCGCAGCTACATCGCTGCGCTCGCTAGAGCCGTCTCGGAAGACAACGTCGACGTCCGCGCCTACCTCGCTTGGTCGCTGATGGACAACTTCGAGTGGGCTGAAGGTTATGAGACTCGGTTTGGTGTGACGTTTGTGGATTATGAGGGTGGGCAAAAGAGGTATCCTAAGAAGAGTGCGAAGATTATTGGGCCATTATTTGAGAGTTTGATTAAGGAGTAGACTTGCTGTGGTGTAAAGAAGGTTAAGTATCATAAGATATAAAGGCCGAGCACGTAGGATAAGAAGAACGGAATGAATGATGATTGAAAGAGCTTTATTGGGTATCTCGCACTAGCTCTATCTCAGTGAAAATCAAAAACGCCAATATCTACTCCTATAGAGTTGAGTAGTGAGCTCACTTCCCGACTTATATGGCCAATGCAGGATCGTCGTCCAGCCATGTAACTCCAGTCTCATCACCTCAAAAACTTCTCAAACTGTTTATATGCAATGCAACTGTCCCTCCATCGGAGCCTCAATTCCATGTTTGTTCTCGGCCGTATATTTATCCTGCCGGTACGCAAGCTATAAGTGAAGCTGGTTCGAAGTCTGTCCTGTCTTTTAAAATACCAAATTAACCAGCAAGCGTGGTAGAGCTCCCACCATACCTGGTAGCATTCATTTGAGCTCTCTGATTCTTACTCATCGGCTTCTCCTTCCCCTTTCCTTTACCACGTCTGCTAGCAGTAGGGGGTCCCTCATTCTCTTTCGCACTGCCACTGGCACCAACACCACCATTCCCTCGCTCATCCTCGTCATCACTAACTCCGGCCAGAAGTCTTTTCGTCAACTGTACTGACTTGGTGTTCCGCTGGATCACCTCTCTCTTCTTCCTATTGATCTCCGCCTCTGCATTATCAATTGCATCCAACTGTGCCTGATGCTCCTTGTCGAATCTGTCTGCTTCGGCATTTAGTACCTCCAGGTCCTCGAGTTGCATATTACCCATCTGCTTGAACTCCTCGATATCGATATCCTCTGCGCCATGAACTAGAGCTCGGGTGACTTTAGCAGCATTGATTTTCTCCTCCTTGTTGAACTTGAGCTTGATCTGGCGTCGGTTACGACTACCACCGAAAAGGCCAGCGATCATCTCAAAGTCAGTGCCAAACATACGGAGGCCCTTGTAGAAAGTATCTAGGGCGACTGCGTCCCAGGGTACAGCTTTCTCGGTCTTCAAATATGTGCCGGAGGTGAAGAGGGTGGTGAAGTCGTTTTCGTCAACCACAGGTAGATTTACTTGGCGGGCTCGAGCGGCTGCTGCTCTGTCGTGTGTGAGCGAGGCATCATCTAGAACGATCTGCTGGTTAACAACGCGCATCTTAAGGCCAGAAGATGCTGCAGGTATAACCTCTGCAGGTGCTGCTCCTTCAATTCCTCCTGCCGGGCCTGCTCCTGCTTCGCCATCAGCGCGTCGCTCTGCGTCTGCAATAGCTGCAAGCTCGGGGTGATCTCTGTGCAGTTTGGCCTGCGCAGCATCGGCTTTCCGCTTGGCTTGGTTCTTCAAGACCTCCTCGCTGTACTTGAACTTTTGTCCAATCTTCAAATCCTTGCAAAGATCGGTCATTGTCATTTGCGTGCGATCAATCTTCTCATCTTCAGCGCCCTCAGGCGTCTCCGCACGTTGCTTTCGTTGCTTATCGCCCTTCTTCTTACGGCCCTTCTTTGAGCTTGCAATACGACGTGGCCTGTTCAGCTGCATGTCCAGTTCCGGCCTATTCTCATCGCCCTCACCCTCCGCGGCCTGAGTCTGCCGACTCTTCACGACTCTCTTGGTCTTAGCTTTGATGACCTTCTTCTTTCCAATCTGGGCCGTAGGAGGCTCGATAACACCATCAGTCGTACCATCAGGGTTCAAAGTTGCGAGTCCAACGATCTCTGATCCTGGGGCTCCCTGTCCACCAACTGCAGCAGCGCCAACATCTCCCGCAGGGCCGTATGTACCAGGTCCTCCAGTGGGGATTGTGACTGCCGAGGGATTCATGCCGTTTTCACCTGCTGGTCCCATATCCCCTAATCCTCCTGTCATATTATCCGGGGATGGGTATCTGTATTGCGGGGACTCGGAAACTGCTTGCTCAGGAGATGAGCTCTGCGAGGCCTCCCAATTCTGAGCTTCTCCGCTCCTCCGACTCTCGTCTACATTGTTCAATGTTATGAGATGCTCTGCTCGAAGAGCATGTTGCGGCTGGGAAGATTCGGGTTGGGTAGCTGTTATAGCAGTGCTCACAGCATCAAGCCTGAAGGTGCTTTCTGGTTCTGGTCCGAGACGTTGCTGCTCAGCGAGCTCGCAGATCGTAATGACTTCTGGTTGTTGCGCTTGGACTGCGGTATCTCCTATTGTAACATCTCTAGCAACCTGTTCTGCAACCGGGATTGGTAATTGAGTGGTGAAATCTTGGGGCAACTCGGAAGGGTGCTTAGATACTCGTTTTGCTGGAGGCGCAGAATCACCTCCCTCTGCTCTCTTTCGCTTTGGGTTCCCAGGCGCACCCGGGCTCGGAGCAGCAGCTTCCGTAGAATCCAATGATATGATCAGGGTTTGGGTGGAGATGGAAAGAGGAAGTTGAGCGTCTGCTGATTGGGAACTGCCTCGGAGTCTCGCGGCCTCTTGAATTGTCGGTGATCTCTCCTCTGTCAATGCCTGCTTTGCCGCAGGGGCGGCCTTTCCATCATCTGTATATTTCTGGTTCAATTCATTCGGTCCCTGTGAATATGCTAAGTCACTGGCGGTACTTTCGTGACTGGATTGAGTCCTGGATTCTGCAGTAGCTGGTATGGCTTCTTCAGTGCTCTTTGAGACAGGGTCTTGCTGGGAGATTGGTGGAAGGACATCTTGCGTAGGTATAGGAGTAGCTGTAGGGATAGGTACTGGGGTCTGCGATTGACGTTCAACACTGGGGCGAGACGATGATGCGGTAGTGCCCTTTCGTGGTGGTGCCTTCGGCTGAAAGACTTTGCCGCGTCTTTTCAACATAGCTGCAGTGGTTTTTGTATTTGGATTTTGAAAGGGTAGATGATCATGGCAGGGAGATGCTCAGCAATAACAAGCTGGAGTTGTTGGTGAATTGTGAAAAAATGAATATTCGTGTTATTACTTTTATAGTGGGGTGTACTGTAAGTCAATCGTCATTTGACAAAGTGAACTCTCGATAAGGAGGGATTTCAGCCTCGATTTTCTGGAGCAAAGCCTAAGTTCCAAAGCAGACTAGCGCTGGCGTTGGAAGTTAGCGTACCTTGACTCTCCCTTTCGGATCCGTTTCTTTATTTTCACAACGTCTTGTCTATTCCCCCAGATACACTGCTCGCCACAGATCGAGGCTCCGACAACTTTACAACTTGCTGCAATCGCCGCAGCGGGTTCTTCATCACCCCTTGTCAACAAGCATATTCATGTGCCTTCTGGCCTGCCCAGTCTGATGACGATAACCCACCCCCTCAAATCATCTCACCCATCCTTCATCAAGATGGAGGATAGGAAGAGATCAGCCGGCGATGATCTCGCGCCACCTACCAAGAGACAAGCCGTGAATGGAAAGAACTCAGCAGATGCTGATATGCCATGGTCCAGCGATCTTGAAGTATGTACATGTTGTTATCTCCATCCTGGATGTCATCAATACCAACCCCATTACGACTCCCGTTCGTCCATTCTCTCTGTCTACAAGACATCACTTGCATGCATATCATGCACGGTGCTGTGTATAATCTATCAGGCTGGTGCTAATGCGCAGCTTGCTGTTGACAGCGCGTTGCATCGATTGCAGATATGGTTACAGCATCGTACAATATCCCCACCTGTCCCTCTACACATTCCGTCCTTTCGAGCAAAGCCACATATCACTGCGTTGGGGTTAAGAAGCTGACGGATCACACAATATAGAACTATCAGAAGGATTCTATCCTGCGCCAGCTGCAGGAGTACAAGCGGGAGAAGAACACATTAGAATCGCAATTGAGAGATGTTCAAAAGCGTTCTCTTGACCATGACGATCACTTACGAGTCATTGATGCATGGTGGATCCAGGTAGATGCTTGATTCTGTACGACTAAATCCTGATATTAGAGGCTGACACGGCTTCGCAGTTACTAGATGAAATAAAGCTTCTGGTTGAAGATGAAGTACCATCTACAGATGATATCGATGGTTAGTGGATCTTCAACCTAACTTCCCTAGTATTCACTGACGCAATTTCTAGCATCGTTCCCCACTGCATTGACATTCAAGGGTAGTGAGGAGTTCCAAAGTCATTTGGCCTCGAAAGGTAGAGAGATCAAGGCCAAGATATCTGCAATCTTCACCAACTTGGCCTCGGGCAGGGGAAAACCCTCAGCAGATATTCAGCACCTCCAAGGAAAGCTTACCAAGTTGCTGGCCTCCCAAAAGGAATATGTTGTCAAGGTTGATCGACTCCGTGTTGAGAAGGAGGAGCTTAGTGAGCGTCTGGAGACCGCATCCCTTCGTTACATTAAAGCCGAGAGAAAACTGGACCGAGCCAAGAGTACCGCTGTCGCCAAACTAGAGCAGCAAGCTATCGCTGGTACTGGTAACAGTGCTGGCAGTGGAATTGGAGGAGTTCAAGGAGACACCGAAATGACCAATGGCATATCCGAGGAAATGGCAGGAGCTACTTCAACTGCATACAAGGAGGCTGCCGCAGTTGTTGCTAAACAAAAGGAGCAACTAAATGAAATTGCGGAGGAGAATAAGTCATTGACAGAGCAGCTTACTGCGGCATCCACTAGACTATCCAGTCTTAATGAGGATGACTATGCGCGTACCGAACTCTTCAAGCAATTTCGAATTCAACATGAAGATGTTATTCGTCGTGTTAATCATTTGGAGGCAACAAATATCCAACTGCGCGAGGAAGCCGAGAGATTACAAGCTGAGAGGACTGCATACCGGACGCAGCTCGAGAATGAATCTGAGATCCTCACCAGCGACTTGGAAAGCCAATTGCAACGGGTAGAGGCAGACCTGGTCAGAGTACGGGCTGCCAGAGATGAATTGATAGCCGACGTTGGGATGCGCAAAGCCAGCCATGACTACGAGAAAACTTCAAGTGCTCATTTCCAGGAGCTTCTCGCCGCAAAGGACGAACGCATGGCCGCTTGGGAGCTTGAGATTGAACGTATGCGAACCGCTGCTAACGACCAGTCCTCAGAACCAACGTCAAGGCCCGATGTCGATTCACTTGGTCCAGAGGAACTCCGGAGAAAATATGAGGCTTTGGAAGAGCAATTCGAGGCAATCAATAAGGAGTTGCCAGCTTTACAGGGTGCTTATAAGCGAGTACAGGCTTTGTCGACGAAAAAAGTAATGGACTTTAGTGCACTGGAGGAGAAGGTTCAAATTCTTCATGCTGAAAAGGCCAAGGCAGATCAAAAATATTTTGCTGCCCGCAAAGACATGGAAACTCGATTGGGCGAGGTTCGAAGTTTGAGGCAGCAAAATGCCAAGAGCTCAGAGATCATCACCCAGCTGAAGGAAGTGGAGACTGCAACCCGGGCCATGCTCGGCAACTTGGAGAAACAACTGAGTGACATGAGACAAGCTAACACTTCAATCATGGCGGAGAACAAGAAGATGGAAGCGACGAGCCGAGAAGCCACTAGCAAAGCCGAATCCCTGAAGAACCAGGTTTCCGATCTCACCAACATGCTCAAGGCAAAGGACTCCCACAATTCTGGAACCAAGCAACGCATCATGACGGCGGAGGCCGAAGTAGAACAACTTCGTGTGAAGCTTGAACAAGCACAGAAGGATAGAGATTCGTGGAGGACCAAGAGTCTGAGTAACCAGTCAGGTGAAGAGGAAATGCTCAGGGTAAGTCGTCAATGCTCAACTGCTTTGCAAGTATATACTAACAACTGCAGTCTCTTGCCCTTTGCACAATTTGCCGAAAGGACTTCAAGAACACAGCGATCAAGACTTGTGGCCATACATTCTGCAATCACTGCGTTGAAGACCGTATCACCAACCGCATGCGGAAGTGCCCGAACTGCTCCAGAGCTTTCGACAAAAACGACGTCATGACGATCCATTTGTGATCACAAGCAATTCTGAATTCGCCATATCGATGATTTACTGGTTTATGCTCTTGAGTTCCGGCAATTTTGTGGCCGCTAAGCTGGTATGTATGATTGCATAAGACGGATGAACTCGGGTTTGGCTTGGCTCTTTGCTTTCTGCGCTGCGTACCTAAACTCATGATGAGATGAGATCGCTTCCCTTGTACAATACTTCCTCTTTCCGCGTTAATGACAACGAACGCGTGCTCACTGTTGCTCTGATTTGGAGCAGCCCACACGTTGGGTAAACAGTGCTTGTAGAGCTAGATACCGAGAGGGCTGAAACAACCAAGGGAAATGAACGTTGAATTAATTCTGCTTGTGCATAAGATCTATCTGCGTGATGTCGATCCAAATCCGGTACTCTCGTGCCTGTTGCTAGAGTGAGAACTTGAGCTCGAGGAGGTACGTGGGGCGCTGCTGCGGGTGCTATCACTGAACCAAGCCGAGTTGTTTTCTTGTTGTCTTCCAGCACGACTACCGGCAGCGTAACCGGCAGCAGCTCCAGCTGCCCCGCCAGCTGCAGCCCCGCTCCAAAATCCTGGCCTCCACTGTTCCCCGCTGCTCTTTCTAGTATATGGCGGAGGAGGGTCGTAAAAATCGCCACCACCACCTCCTCCACCACCCCATCCGCCGCCTCCTCCCCAGCCCCGATTGTCTCTTGGAACCCTCCTAACACCTACAGTCGGCACTTGCTGTGCTGCTGAAACGCAAATCCAGAGTGTAATCCCAATAAAAGCAACCAAAAATAATACACTGAACCAAGTCCAGCCCACGTCGTTACCCTGTCTACCAATATTCCCTCCCCAACCCTTCCCTCCGTACTTCTCCTCCCCCGCCTCTGTCAACATCAACCGATACTCCACCCCGCAACTCCCCTTCAACACATACTCGTCATCCCTATTGCTATACCCCTCACACTGCACATCCGTACTGCCCAGCTTGAACTCTTCCGGCAAGCTCGCTGTACACGACCACTGTATATCCTCAGGATTGTAATCTGCACCTTGGTTCGTACACCGCATGATATCAACTTTATAATGGGGACAGCCAGGTCCTTTGCATGCTAACTGTGGGACGGCGGGGAGGCGCCGGTGCGAGGTCTTGGAGTTTGCGCGGAGGGTGAGAGTTTTGACCTGAGAGAGCAGGACGGCATCTTTGGGTGGTTTCTTTGCGGCGAAGGAGGATTCGGTGAGAGTTAGGAGGGCGAGAAGGAAGGTCGGGAGGTAGCGTAGGAGGTACATATTGGGAGCTCCTCGATTTTTGATTTTGAGATAGTGTTTTGATATTCGGGGTTTGTAGAGTTGTTCGTGTCTTAGAGGGGTCGGAACAAATCCGGGGTATTAAAGTTATTTAGGAGAGTACGGATGCGGGGTTGCCTTGTTTCGTAGAGGAATGAGGACAGATTGCTTATTCATTTGATAGAGGTCGTCGCCAGTCAGTAGCTCTTGCCCCAGCCTACCGTTGCTCACCGCCTTAGAGCACCAGCTTTTGTTGCATGTCGCGAATTGTATTACTGCCGCTTTTTGGCCAGAGCTTGGACATCACTTCGACGACAGGTCAGCAACAACTACAGCACAATGCGTCAACGAATTACTTTTCTGCAGGAGCCACAGGATTCTATAGATCCGAGTACGTTGAAGGTCACTACAAGTTCAATTTCCACGACCGGCTTGAAGGGCGCGAGGGAGGAGAGAATCACATTCGGGTTTGACGAGCTGCCGCAAGAGCTTTACACAGTGCTAAAAGCTAGCCATGAGTTACATATCAGATGGGCTAGAGAGACAGCTTATAGTGGAATTGGTCCCTTGGTGTCGAGGTTAGGTCCAGGGTTACACGTCTTCTACACGCCACAGAGGAACAGCAATAAATCGTAAGTCTTGCCTGCAATATCCACCTGAAGAGAACCTAACTAGATCCTTTAGAGAACTGCTGTGCCCGATATTGAAGAAAGCTTTCGGGAATATAGACTGTGACTCTCCCGAGGCAAGCTATTACCGGGCTTTGGCTACGGAGAAATGCTAACAGCGAGCTTCAGACATCGTTCACGACCCTCCCTCTAGAACGCTTCTCCCACTCCTCAGCCCTCCAATACTACTCATCTCTACCCAATCTCGCAGACCTTGTCTCTTATTTAGGACACCGAGTTTGCGCGCATATAACTCCACCAGGTGCTAATCCCGAGACGACCTCATGCCTTACCCGCGTCTCGGCGCTCCGAGAAGCTGCCTACCTCGATATTAATTACGATACCATATCACACGCTCTCACACTCACAGCTTTTTTCCCTCCACAAGTCCAAAACTTAGACGTATCTAAGCCCAAGAAAGGTTCTTCGCGTTTAGAGGTTGGAATATTGTCTGTTGAGATACCACAAGAACCAGAGGAGCTAAGTTTAGGAGGCTTCCTGGCTGTTATTGGGGAAGATACCAAGCCTTCACCTACACTGTTTTCATTCCCGGCTCGGCATCATCCTTCATCACAATCATTCTCTTCAGCCTTTCTCTCGCCATCAGGGCTTCACCCAACCTTAGGACTCGACATTACTGGAAATGAGCCTCCAATGGACGACCGTTCATGCTCACTACATGCACACTTGACTTTGCCCAAGCAGATCTTTGCCGATAGGTATCAACTGTCAGACCCTCTATTTCTAGCATCAAAGAACTTATCAGCCGTTCATTACATTACAATTCCCGTAGATCTCGAAGCCCCGGCTTACACCACTCCTCTCTGGGGGTCATCCGTCTTACTGGAGCTCGCTCCGCCTGTCCAGAAATTCCCAAAGTGGAAGGCCGAGGTTCCACTTTATCTAAGATATCTAACTCCAAACACCGCACGAGAAGGACTGGAAGAGCTTGAAATCCCCTACCCAGTCCTCTTCTGGGCCTGTACAGCAGACGAAGGCAGCAAATTCACCGTCAACCCATTTGATCGAGTAAATCTCGGGTATGATGGTCTATTCGGGCCAAGGACTTTGTTCTACCACCTTACGCCCGAGGCGCCGGCTAGTAGTGAAGGGAGACTAGTAAATAGCTTACAGGTTCCGGTGCTAGATCTGGACAAGAGTCACTATGTGGAGATAGCCACAGCTGCAGTAGTGTTAATGGGTTTCTTGTGGGTTTGTTGGTGCCTGGTGGGGGTTTGGATGAAGTCTGGATATAGGAGTGTAGAGAAAAGTGTGCAGGAGAGGGAGAAGAAAAAGCAGTGATTCAGCGGCAGTCGCCCTGGAAAATCTCATTTGGATAGGTGACGATATCTAAACATCAAATACAGTTTTTGGTGCCAGCCACTGACAGTCTGCCCATTATCGTATCTAACTACACGTTGCCCCCGAGTACTGTACTGTACTTACTGAGCTGGGCTTCACAGCATTAGGATTAAAATTTCCATTGCATAGGGCATGTGTTAGACTACCTATCAGGATTGGAAAACGCAGCTAAGTACCACATGTGATTAGTGAATAGAGATTCAAGGCTGGAATAAATATAAAAAACATTGTCATCTCTTGCTAGATTCGAGCCTACCGTGGTCTTCAACACAAATAAGGGATAACAAGAGCGTCAATAACCTCACCCGCGTAGTTCACCGTCCAAGGTTGCCAAACGCCTCCAGGCGCGGACGAAATTGAGAAAAAACTCGTCTGCTGCCCCAGCGATGTAACTGATATATGACTGACCCAATCCTTAGAATTCGGTCCTGGGATAATAAGCTGAGCAGATGGATGCCCGGGCACTAGATTCGCCTTGAACTCCCAGCCATCCATGGTCATCGAATTGCCTGGCGCGTTTTGGTTGACCCCGAGGAGATAGCTTATATTATATATTAAGATGATAGCTAAATAGTGCAAGATCTCAGACAAAAATTGTACTGTCAATCATTACTAGTAGGTTGCGGAAATCACAGCAGTAGCTCTTAGACTATCAATAATTGAAAAATCAACCCCAACAGTGGTTGACAGAATTATTTACGCACGAGCCAAAATCACTAAAATTACAC
>JAPZPB010000396.1:0-36313 GCA_037952635.1 Bryoglossum gracile | reverse complement strand
TTCGTGCTTAACTTAAATTAATTATCTTAACCTATAATCGGTAGCCTTTAATAAGGAATAAAGCTACTCTCTCTTATATATGATTACTTGTATTTACTACCTATACTAACTAACCCTACGAAGTCGATTCGTTATACTAGTTTACTAAAGAAGCTATCTTTATCTTATATTTTAAAATAACTAATACACAGGAGATAGCTATGCTCTTTATCTCTTATTACTACTAATTTAATAGCTCTTTAAAGACAATTATATCGGATCGTAGTCCTTAGTTTATCTCTAGCTTCTAGAAGGAGTTTAATTGCATTTTTAGGACTAAAATTAAGCTCTTTACCGCTTACTATACTTAGATTAATAGCTAGATGAAAATTATAAACTAATACTTTTATTAACGCTTTTAGCTATTTATTAACTACTATTAAGATAACTAGTTAAAACTCTTGATTATAATAGACTATTCCTAGCTTACTTTATTCTATAAGTTAATAAGCATATTCTCCTTTAAGCTTAAGTATAGCTATCCTCTTTATACCTTCTTCGACTAAGATACCTTGCTTATAAATACGCCGCTTACTATTATTAAGAAGCTAAACTATAGAGATACTAAGCTTCTAGCTAAGCAAATATATAAGAGATAGATAAAGGCCTAGGAGATATTATAATAAGCTTAGGAGAAGAGGTAATAAGATATAAATAAATACTAATAAGAAGTAGACTAAGATATAGAAGATATAGTCTAAGTAATAATGAAAAACTAGGCTACTAACTATTTAAAGAATAAACTTAATAACTTATAAGATAGCCCTTTTAAAATATTAGCTAAAGAAAGCTATTCTTAAAGAATAGACTTATTAAACTTTATTTAAGTTTACTTAGTATTCTCCTTAGATAAGCTTTATTATTATAAGGATAACCTTTTACTTAAGCAAGTAGTTTAAGACTTAGAATATATCAAAGTTATAAATAAATAAGAATATAATATATAAGATATCTTAGATATTAAGTTAAATATAAGTGCTTTATAATACTAAGTTACTTAGGTTAGCTTTAACCTTAACCTAGAATACTATAAAGCTTATAGCTTTAAGTTCTACTTATAAAAGATTAAAGACTTTTATATTGCTTATTTAAACGAGGTAAGCCTATTATAGGACCTTTATAAGTAAATTAAAGCCTAGGAAGGCAATAATAAGCTTTTAGATTAGTTTAATAACGATAGGCTTATAATAAAAGCTAAGCGAAAGAAATTCTTTAACTCTTATAAGGTATAAGGGTATGCTTTACTTTAAAAGAGGGAGTAATATAATAATCTATTACTTAAGTTATATAATAAGGGGCAGATTTAAACTTGCCCTTTAGCGCGGTTAATTTTCGGGCTAACCCTAGTTCTAAATAGTCGTTATAATAAGGTAAGGCTAAGACTAGGCATAAGGCTAAGGTTATATACTTCAAGGCTTAAGGCTAGATATATATATTTATAAAAGGCTTAAGGCTAAGGTTAATTTCCGTTGCTCTAGTAATAGCAGTAGCTTAAGCGCTAACCTTTAGCCTATTTAAGAAGGGGTTCCCTAAGAACCTTTTTCCTCCTTATATTTGCTCTTTATAAGATAGCTTATAAATAAGATTAGTTTACTAACCTCCTCGCGCCGTTATACTTTATAAGCAAGCCTAATGCTTTTTATTAAGAAACTAAATAAGAGTTTATAGTTTTATATTAATTATTAAAAGATTAATGCTTTAACTAGAAAAGATAAATACCCTTTACCCCTTATTAATAAGATTCTAGCTTAGCTAATGAAAGCCTAAACTTTTATTAAGATTAATATTTAATAAGCCTTTTATTATATTTATATAAATCCGGCCTTAAAGGGCTTAACTATATTCCGCACTTAGTATAGCATATTTAAGTATAAAGTAATGCTATTTAGCCTTATAAACGCTCTTATTACTTTTTAAAGATATATAAATAAAATTCTCTTTAATTACTTTAATATCTTTTATATAGCTTACTTAGATAATATAATTATTTACTTAAATAACCCCCTTAAGCATAAGGAGTATATTTATAAGGTGTTTTAATGCTTAGAGGCCGCGGGATTATAAGTAAATATTTAAAAGTGCAAGTTTAGTATTAAAAGGATTAAGTTCTTAAGCTTTATTATTACTATTAAATTTATTAAGATAAACTTGCAAAGCTTAATCGTGGCATCCCTCGCACGCTCGGGCCAGCAAGCCACCCACATTCTATGGGTGGTGGCCACTAATATATAATAATCACCAATATATAAAAAATTCAATATTATAATACTAAATTAATAATATTAAACCAACGAATTATTATTAATACTTGCTAATACCCTCTATGCAATCTCCTTTACTTGCTTATTCTTTTGCCGTTTCGCCGCCCTTTTTGCGTCTCTTTCAGCCTGCTTAATTGCCTTTTCTAATGCAATTGCTTCAACCCTCTCTTTACGCATTATTTCTATTAACTACTTATTTCCTTCCCGTATCTCTTAATCTATTGCATCTATAGCTACTCGATATCTCTTTCGTATAATATAATCCTCCTCTCGCTATTGCTTATTAAGTATAGCTTAGTCCGCCTTAATTTGCTTATTTAAAGCTCGCTTAATTGCTTGTCTTAATTTTACTAGATTTGCTTAAAGTCGCCCTTCGCGTTACTTATCTGCTTGCGCAGTCGTAATTATTCTAATAAACTGTGTTTGCTTATAATTCTTCTTGCCCGCGGCCTTGCTTGCGACTTCCTTAAGTGTGCTAGCTAGCTATGTCTCGTTAAGCGCCTTTTTGTATGCAATTGCCTAAGTCCCTTTAATATATATCTTCTAGATATGCTTAACTAATAGCAAGAGCTTACTACTTTTAATAAAGTAATTCGATATCTGCAAATCGAGGAACTTCTACTAGCGTACGACTTAATAAGGATTAGAAGGAGTTTTAAAGGGAGAAAGTAGTATAGTAAGCGTAAGAGATATACGAATTAGAAGTATAGTAGGGGCGTATCGCGGGGTAACTAGACGCGTTTCTCCTACTATAAACTCACTTTGCTAGCGTATATCCCGTATATGCTATAAGCTTATATATATTTCCTTGCGACAACCTTCTCGTTTATTAAAAGCAATATCTAAATCGATTTCCTTCTATATTTTGCATAGAATAGGTGCGCTATCGATTATAATTATATTATTATACGGGTTAATAAGAATAAAGTCGATTTGCTAGCGGCGTACCTCTTGCTCTAGCATAAGGTTCTCTTCCTCTTACTAAACGCCGAGAGTTTCTAGCATATAATTCGGGTTAAATAAACAAATTCTAGTCTCTCGAAAGCTTGCCTTAATCGTCCCTTCCTTAAATCTAAGCTTCTTAATCTTTGGTTAACACGCGAGGAAGTCGTTGCGGTTAAAATCGAAGTTGCTTTGCGCAAGCTTTCGTCCTATTACTATCTAGTGCTAATGCTTGTATAGACTAAATACGCAAACGTTAAGAGGTTAAAGAATATAAGTAGCATATAGCGGTAAATAGAAAGGGACGATGCTATGCTCCTAGCACGTTGCAATAAAGTCGTATTAAAGATATAAGATATAGCTATCTAAGAGCAAGAGATACTTTTGCTTACGCGGGCGTGAGTAGATAGGAATATAAGCATTTGCAAGGAAGTAGTCTAGCTAGAGTAGAGCCTTTTCTTTATTTATAAAGCCAGTTTCTATCGCAGTCTAATTAGATTTAGGATTATAGCCTTTCTCTTACTAGTCTTAAGTCTATCGGTCTATAAGTTTCTTGCCTTTAACGATGAAGAAGGTTAAAAGAGCCTCTCCTTTAGTAGAAACGCACTTAATATAAGTAACTAGCTTATAGTCATAAGAATTCCGGACATAGATTTGCTTGATTTCTCGTGGAACTAGCACTTTTATAGACTTCAAATCGCTAACTTGAAAGCCTATTTCATCCATATTCCAGATATCCCCCTTATCTAACCTATACTCCTCAAGGCACTCCTTTAGTAGCTAGAACCACTCCTTAATATCGAATGCATTTAAAGCCTCTTTTCGGTTATTTATAATAAGTTTTATATATAACTCTACTATCTTTAGGTATCGTTTAACCCATCGCGCGTGCTAGTGCTAGCCGAGGGGTTAAAGCTCTGTATTTAGCCCACTAGCCACTCGTAATATCCACTTCGCGCAAGCCTTTACTGCCTTTAAGTTTATTAGAAATCTAAGGCGTGTTTAGGTATATATCTAACGATATAATGCAAGATCTTATGCATTATTTAACCGCTTATTATTGCCTCCTTTTGCTATGGGTAGTAGTATGCTATAAAAACGTTGCTAAAGTTGGGAATATTCAACATTGCCTTGCCAGGCCACCTCTACTAAATTATATATACCGTTTTGTCTAAAAGTAAACAAGATCTTACTAATCCGATCCTCGTAATCCTTATTGAATTTCATTGCATAGTTGAAAAGATATATAAATTTAAATAAAAATTAAGAAGAATTTTTACGTATCGGTGATCATTACGTATTAGTGGCCACTACCCACAGAATGTGGGTGGCTTGCTGGCCCGAGCGTGCGAGGGATGCCACGATTAGCCCTTATTTATAACTAGTAACCTCTTAAGACTATATAAGGCATTTATTTATTTCTAGGCTTTTATAACTTCTATTGCTAGTTTATAAAAGACTTTAATAAGATTGCTAAATTGCTTTAGGAATTAATTAAGGCTATAAAATATAATATCCTTTAAGATAATAGCAAAATAGTTAAAAGCTTTTAAAGAGCTTAAAGGTATAATGCTTCTTTTAATATCTTGTAATATTATTAACTAAAATAAGAAACTTATATTAATTAATTGCATTAAATAATATAATTTTTAGCGTTTTCTCCTAGAATTATAAAGATAACTAGCACTTAATAGCGTTTTTCTTTAAGATAATGCAGTTAGCTAAACTTAATTATAATATTTATAATAAGAAAATGCTTGCTATTATATGCTTGCTAACTTATTAAAGAGCTAAACTAATAAGCTACTAAAGAGAGTAGCGGTTTTAGATCTTCTTAGATTATAAAGCCTTAGAGTACTTTATAATAACTAAATAACTTACTAGCTAATAAGCCCGCTAAGCAAAGATCTTAGCTAACCTTTATTTTATAATTATATATTAGCCTAAGAATTAAAATTGCATAATAAACGCTTTATCTTATAAAGAGAAAGATATAGGCTTATAGATTAAGATTAAAAAGGAATAATATAATAGCATTTTCTTATAATATAATTAGCTAAACCCTTACCTTCTTTAGGCAATTAACTAGCTTCTTAATATTGCTACCCTTGCCTTAATCGAGATTATTAATAATAAATTTAAGATAATAGTAACGCTTTTATATTTAAACTAAATTGCCTTAGAATTAAACCCCTTGCGCGAAGAGTCTTAAGAAAACGCTAAGGGCCCCTTTATGCTATAGAATAACGATTTGCTATTATTTAAAGGACGTTTTATAGTATTAAACGCAAAAGGAATTAAAGCTTAGCTAATTTATAAAGCTTATAACTAAGTATCCTTTGCTTACCCTAGAAGGGTTAAGACTTATAGCTTATTATGCTTTTACTATTTCTAGCTATAAATAATATAAGATATTACTAACTTTATTAATAATTATAACGCTTACTTAAAAACTAATTATTATTAAAATAAGACTTTTAGCCTTTTTTACTTGCTATTAATCCCCGATTACTTAAAGTAGCACTTAATAATTAAGTTTAAAGAATAGCTTAAAGATAAATATAGCTATAATAATATCTTAGTAATTATAGACTAGTTTACTAAGGAAGCTATCTTTATCTTATACTTTACGATAATTAATATATAAAAAATAGCTATACTCTTTATTTTTTGTTATTATTAGTTTAATAGACCCTTAGAGATAATCGTATTAAACTAAGGTTCTTAGTTTATCTCTAGCTTCTAGAAAAAGAGTTTAATTGCATCCTTAGAATTATAATTAAGCTCTTTATTGCTTATTATACTTAAATTAATAACTAGATAGAAATTATAAACTAATATTTAAATTAACACTTTTAGGTATTTATTAATTATTATTAAGATAACTAGTTAAAACTCTTGCTAATAATAAACTATGCCTAGCTTACTTTATTTTATAAGTTACTAAGCATATTCCCCTTTAAGCTTAAGTATAGCTACTCCCTTTATACTTCCTTTAACTAGGATATTTTACTTATAAATAAGCTACTTATAATTACTAAGAAGCAAAACTATAAAGATATTAAGCTTTTAGCTAAGTAAATATATAAAGGATAGTTAAGGGCTTAAAAAATATTAAAATAAGCTTAAGAAAAGAAATAATAAGATATAAATGAATATTAATAAAAAGTAAATTAAGATATAAGAGATATAATCTAAGTAATAATAAAAAACTAAGCTATTAATTATCTAAAAAAGAAGCTAAATAACCTTTAAGGTAGCCCCTTAAAAGTAATAGCTAAGGAAAGCTACTTTTAAAGAATAGATTTACTAGACTCTACTTAGTATTCTCTTTTAATAAACTATATTATTATAAGAATAATCCTTTATTTAAATAAGTAATTTAAGATTTAGAATATATTAAACTTAAAAATAAATAAAAATATAATATATGAAATATTTTGAATATTAAGCTAAATATAAGTGTCTTATAATTCTAAGTTATATAGGTTAGCCTTAACCTTAACTTGAATTATTATAAAGCTTATAGTTTTAAGTATTACTTATAGAAGATTAAAGACTTCTATATTACTTATCTTAATATAGTAAGCTTATTATAAGACCTTTATAAGTAGATTATAGGCTAAGAAGGTAATAATAAGCTCTTAAATTAGTTTAATAATAATAGGCTTATAATAAAGGCTAAATAGAACAAATTCTTTAACTTTTATTAAGTATAAAGATATGCTTTATTTTAGAAAGGGGGGTAATATAATAATTCTTTCTTTAAGTTATATAACTAAGGGAATTTCCCTTTAGCGCGGATAATCTTCGGGCTAACCTTAGTTAGCTAATTAGTTATTATAGCAAGATAAGGCTATAGCTAGGCGCAAGGCTAAAGTTAACTACTATAAGGCTTAAAGCTAAATATATAAAATTATAAAAGCTTAAGGCTAAGGTTAATATTTATTGCCTTAGCAATAGCAGTGGTCTAAGCGCTAGCCTCTAGCTTATTTAAGAAGGGGTTCCCTAAGAACCTTTTTCTTTCTTATATTTGATCTTTATAAGATAGCCTGCAACTAAAATTAATTTACTAACCTCCTTGCGCTGTTATATATATATTTATTAAAGAAGTTATTTTATAAGCAAAAAGTAAGGATTTAAAAGGAAGCTTTAGTATAGTTTACTTATATTTTTAAAGAAGAGTTTAATTAAAAGATAATTCGAAAGATATATCGATTTTATTATAAACGGCTTTATAATTATAAAAGGCAAAAGGAGTAAATAACTAAATATTAAAATAAAAAGTTGTAATATTTTCTTAATAAATTTAGTAAAGATATATATATACCTTAATCAGCTACTTTTCTCGGACCCTTATAGACTAGGTCTTGGCAAGCTAAGCGAGAGGATCCTTGCTAGCGTATAATAAGACTTTTAAAAAGAAGCTTTGTAAAATTTATACTATTTTATATTATATATAGTTTTTATTTAATAATTAAATTTATTACTAAGAATAATATTTTCGGTAAAAAGGCGTTTGCTACTAGCAAGAGAGTTAAAATAGTTTAAGAAAAAAAAGTATTTTTTAAAACTTAATAAACTATTTTCTAAAAAGAAAATTATATTAAAATAAAATCTAAAATAAAGAATAAAGTTATATTATAAGCAAAAACTATTTAATAGCTGCGATTTAGCCCAACTCTATAGAAGTACTATAGTAAAACTACAAATAGAATAAACAGGCAAAATACCAACACTCGTATAAGGATATTATACGAGCCGCGAAACTACAGCCCGAGCCGGCGGGATCTTATGAACCATCAACGTGGGGACCACGGGAAATTCAAGACCAATAAGCATCTCAATAGGTCATTCCATTGTTCCGGAATAATCGAGAAAGGCGGCCATAAACAAGAAAGTTCCCAGTTTGAAACACAGTGTTGGATCCTTGTACTCACTACAGTAACACCGAGGAACTGAGGCTGCAAAACGTTTTGTTTCACCAACTCAGGGTTCCCCTTTCTGACAGTTTGATCGGCCAGAGAGGAGTGGAGTGATGGTGACTGGGTGACTCGGTGAGTGATGGATTTGGTGAAGGGATCATAGCTGATTTCTCCGCTATCGTTATCTATCGGAGACTTGTGCGACAAGGTCACTGGGGCTGCTTTCGCAGCAGGACTACTGACTGAGGCTATTCGCAACGAGATTATTCAGAGGAAGGAGAGGACTCACACCCTCACACATGGGGGAAAGGAATGGGCCAGTGAGTAATAGTCCTAGACAGCCATAAAAGGAGGAAGTTTTCCCACTCTCGATCAATTCAATCTTCTTCATTAACCCCCATGAACGAAAATAGCCGGCTTGTGAACCCTTTCTTGTTTTGAACCTCTCATTTTCTGGAACCGCTGCCGTGATCGTGAAGGACACGCCAAGAACTTACAAATGATTCCAGGTGTACGACGTCTTGCCCATACGAGTTCGACTATCCAGGTCGACACGGACTCGTATTCCAATACTGTAACATTCTTTAAACATAAACATAGTAACTGGCTGCTGACAGGCAGACTAATTGGCACTTGGGATTAGTTGGAGGAAACGAAGGAAACGAAAATCTCTTGTTTCAACTGTCTGGATATCTCGAATCCGAAAGTGTTGCCTTCTAGCTATGCCACCACCAGGTCATCTACAGTAGCAGACTCGGAGTACAGTACAGCTCCGTGGCGTCTACTCCCTCCGTACGCCACATCTAGTATTTTACCTTCGTACTTCGTTACTGCCATGCTCTCATTTGGCCATTCCATTTGACACTGGTCAAGATCGAGCGGTTCGAGCTGTCAAATCGCCATTGCCCCACACCTCTCAAGGAGATACAGTACTATACCCACAGCTTCTCGAACACCAAGAAAATAACAAATGAACTCCTTTTCCAAGTCCCCCCTACGCCTTTGCCTAGTTCTTCGTATTCTAAGTACGCAGCGATCCTCTACTAGAGCTCTTCTACAGTGCAGTAGCGAAACGGTTGGCTGCCATCCACGCATCTTCCGGTAATCCTCAAGTCCCTGCACCATCTTTAAATCCTGATTTGCTCTGCTGCACCTTGCTCTGACTGTACGAAGATACAGTACTTACTTTTACTGTAACGAAGTCACCTCACATCTGGTGCATGTTCCATAGCCGTGCAGCAGATTGCGACTCTTAACCTTTGCTGCACCTCACAGCGACCCAGACTGCGGCCTTGAAAACAGCTCGATGACAACTTGCGAACAGTCAGCCAATAACGCTCGCAGCACTCGTGAGACCCATTCACTTCACTACACTATTTGCGGTGCCTCAAATCCCAATAGCCATTTGTTTGGTAGAAGCTCGAAACTAGAAACATAAGCGCCCGTTCAGAATCAGCGTCTCGACTGGCCCTACAAAAGACTGCCCCTTCGTGCCCCTATTGCCACTGGATCCTTGCTCGTGTTCCTCCCAAGCTTCCTCGGACGTTCCATACACCAGCTGTTTGTTACAGAACTGCATCAAGTCACAAGTGGTGCCTCGCTCAGGCGTCACCCAATACCAATACGTGCGCCTCGTCCGCCTCAACGCACGAGCGAGATACAGTACAGTACAGTACTGTAACCTCACACCTCACCTCACACCTCACACTTACACCTCACACCTCACACCTCACACCTCACACCTCACCCAGCAGCCATCCTTAACGCTGTTCTCTGCAACGCCGCAAACACCCAATACTCGAGCTCCTACACATACTCCACTACACTACGAACAGAGTCAAGACTGATCAGCACTCTTCCATACTGCACCCTTCCACCTTGATTCTGCCTGCAATCTACACTCCACAGTCACCTCCCACCTCCCCACCTCCGTTCTCGCGCATAACAGCGAAACTCGTCGCAGCTCTATCCTCTGAATCCTGATCATCCCCCCCCCACCCGCCAAAACACAACCAAGTACGTGCCATACTACCTCTGCTCTAGTCCACGCTCCTTTTTCTCCTCAGTAGCTTTGCCTCAGTAGTAGTACTTAGTAACCCACTCAGGCAGGCGGGAGAGCCAACTTCCGACGTGTCAAAACATCTGACCCTTATGCAGCAGACGTAGGCCTTCCTGTCGACAAACATCTGCGAGAACCTCAACCTCATATACACCTCCCCTCAGTCAAAAACTGGTCAACTCCAACCTATCAAGCATGGCTGCTCCAGGAACCCAATCTCTCAAGGTTTGGCATCCCGCGCAACCTGTACCATATATTTGAAGTGAAGAATCCAAGGCTGACTTCTTTCTCCGCGCAGTGCGTCGTCACCGGTGATGGCGCTGTTGGCAAGGTACATAAATTCCCCGATGCCTGGTGAGGCGCCGCAGATAGCTGACATCCTCGCAGACATGTCTACTCATCTCATACACAACCAATGCCTTCCCCGGCGAGTATATCCCTACGGTGTAAGTGCCCAACGGAACTAGGCTGTAGGCAGCACTGATGATGGCAGGTTCGACAACTACTCTGCCAGTGTCATGGTAGATGGTAAGCCAATCAGCTTGGGTCTGTGGGATACTGCTGGACAAGAAGATTATGATCGATTGCGCCCTCTGTCCTACCCTCAAACAGACGTCTTTCTCATCTGCTTCTCAATCGTCTCCCCCCCGTCCTTCGATAACGTTCGCGCCAAGGTATGCAGACCGCTTGATCCTACGACTTGATCAGCACTAACTCGAGGTTTTCAGTGGTTCCCCGAAATCGATCACCATGCGCCTTCAGTGCCCATTATTCTCGTAGGAACGAAGCTTGACTTGAGAGAGGATCCCGCAACTTTGGAGAGCTTGAGACAAAAGAGAATGGAGCCTGTTTCTTATGACCAGGCTTTGATTGTTGCAAAGGAAATTAGAGCTCATAAGTACTTGGAGTGCTCGGCTTTGACTCAGAGAAACTTGAAGAGTGTGTTTGATGAAGCTATCAGGTATGTGATATGTCCCACGATATGTCCCACGTTGCGATCCAATAAGCTGTGGCCTGTGATTGCGACTTGAACTCGAAAAATGAGGTTTGAGTTAGCTCAATGTGCAGGACGAATTTGTGCCTCAGCGTTTAAAATGAATTCCATGCGGGCATTAGCGGACAGAAGCTAATTCCCTGTCTACAGAGCTGTCCTAAGCCCTAGACCTCAACCTACCAAGAAGAAGAGCTCGAAGTGCACAATCCTATAAGTGGAGTCCGGGTTATTAACATGGGAGTTGGGAATACGAAGAAACTACGCATCAACAAATCATACAACAAATGTTCGTTATTCAGAGGAGCAGAGGAACCCCCGATCACCACTGTTTCTATCGATTTCTCTTCAAATACAGTCTAGAGATGGAAGCACAAGCTCGTTTATCCAGTGCAAACGGCAAAGATACAGATCTCAAATCGCGGCGTTATATCTTCCGCAGAGCTGAATGGCAAGCTCAGATCCTTGGGAGTTGCCAATCCCAGCTCTCTGGCTTCATATTGGTCGTTTCTTAACAGTCTATTTTTCTGCTCTGTCGGGGTCTTCTTCTCTGCAGCGAGCATCTTTCTTTCTTCTTTTCTTCTACAATTGAAAAATCTGGAGGTGGGCACAGTTGGGTCTGGTCTATTGTATCATTCCTTGTTTCTCGGTCTCTTTTAACTGGCATGTGGGATGGGGTTCCGAGCTTTGTTCGGCCTTGCTAGAGGTTGGGTATGTTTGGATCTCTGGACCATCTGTTGGAAGGGGACCGGGGCTTGGGATTTGATTGTAGACTTCCTCATGAAGCTTGTGCGTGTGAGGGGGGGGGGGCATTTATGGATAGTGAACGGTGATAGAGCCGGAGCGGATGGAACCTTCAGACTGTAGATAATGCGGGATGGAGAGAAGCTAATCATGATTGATGAATGATCGTTGTCTGCAGAGAGCGTGCATTGTTTCTTTAATGCTTGCTCTGCCTGGTTTGGTTCATTTGATTTTAAGCTGTTGCGAGACTGAGAGTGGCATACCCTTTATTGTTTTTTAGTTGAATATAGACCATTTCCTGTTTTACCACTCTATTTCTGCTCCTTCGATGGAGTTCTATGGGAAAACGTAGGCCGGCCCGGTCCGTTGCGGTGCGTTGCGTTAACCTGATGTGAGCTTTGGTAAGTCACAGTAATCGGAGGCCATCCCAACTGTGTTGACCAAGGGCTATAGACCAGGCCTAGTATGTTAGCATGAGCTGCATAGCCCGAGAGGAGGCCAGGTATGTCTTGCGTTTGCAACTGCAGATAGTCTTCACGGCAACTAGGACAATCTCGACAGTTGAGAGTCCCTGTAACATTCCTCTATCCGAAGAATCAATATAAGTAAAGAGCAAGGTGCAGGGGCGTACTGTACTATCACAGGCTTTGAACTGTGCCTGAGAAGCAAGGAGCTTTCTTTATAAGAAAGGACTTCAGGGCTGGAGAGCCAGCATTGAGTTGATATCTACCCCAACTGTAAGTAAGCTTGTGGAATTCTCTCATGTTATATTCTTCACTTCCGTCAAGCAACTATCTCCCAAGGCCGAGCCCAATTGTTCCCTATCGCTTATTACACACTTCTGACCTCCATCCTCAAAACACTTCCTTCCACTGCCCCTCCTCATACCCATTCCTCCCATCTTCCTAAAACCCGGGCAAACGCCCTGAGCTCACCCTTCAACCTTAGAATCAGCACCGCATCCAACTCAATCCCCAACAAACCAAATCTCAGCATTCCCTTTTTCCTCACCTACTGCTTCCAAAGCCCTCAGTGAGCACAAACCTCGAAATTTACTCTTCAACACGGGCATTCCAGTCGTGATTAAGTTCCCAGTCTGAGATGCAAAGGAAGGAGAGGAATCCCCGTTTCCAACTCGTGGTTTTTCTTGGCCGAGCGGCCACATCCTATCGCTAGTTGGTGCTGGCTCTGGGGGCTGTGTTTTCAGCAGCTAGATATCCGAGGGGTTGGGGGTTGCTGCGCTTTGGCAGGTGGATTTGGTGGGTTTCTGGCGGGAGAAATAGTTGGGTTTGAGAGGAGTGGTGATGTGGTGTTTTCTATGCGGTGTAGAGGTGGTTGCTCGGTTGGGGGGCTCGTTTCCTATGGTGGAAAGATGTGGGGTTGGGTGCTGGGCTTTTTTTTCTTGGGTAAGAGTTGGTCGGTTTTTTCAGGTCGCGGCGTGGTATTTCCTCCCAGCTCCATTATGAAAGGCAGATTAACTCTTCGCTAGACCATCTATAGCGACCAGCTTGTCACCTGGGTTTGTCAAGGCTTGAGACGTGTATTCCTCAATATACTTATACCATGTGTCTCTGAAGACCAGCCAGGGTGGGACAGTGAGAGGCAGGTAGGTAGTACTGAGTCTCATTACCCCGAGAGATGCCCTTAGGGCTTTTCTTTTGGATGAGGTTCTGCATTTGCATTGGCATACGAATTGGTTTCTTCTACAAAGCATCACCCTTGGCGAGATAATTCGTCTCAAAATGCCCACGCACTTGATTCAGTCCCCCATAAACTGATTCTCGGAAGCTTGTATCGGGCCAAGAGAAACCGCTATAGATTCCTCCGACCGGCCAGGCGATTCGAGGAGTAATTCTAGCTCATAGGGATCTGGTTTCTCCCGATTTAGGATTCGTGGCGTGTACAACATGATGGCTTGGCTGCTCGGTAGGAGTTACTATATATAGATGCCATGAGGGAAGATTGCGTAGCCAAGTCTTTGAGTGCTGAGGGTGAGGAACATGGGGGGTACAGAGGGCGTCGGTCTAAAGGTAGCGGGTTCTTAAACGTCGGGTCATGATCACAGCATCTTGGAAAGTCCGTGGTAATGGTTCGAAGTCTATCTCGAGAATGCGTGCTTTGAGATTGGGTGGTGTGGTCGTACAAATGTGTGTTCAGGATATGGCGAACCCCAGCAATGTCTTGGGGCTATGTATGGTTCCGTTTGGAGGCTTTCAGGGAGAAAAGAGGCAGGGAGGAGTGAGGAGGCGGGGATTCTGGGAGTCTTTGGTGGGGGATACGTCGAAGACTCTGGAAGGTAGCTTGCCAGTTAGTGAACGGGTGGTAGTCAGTCAGGACGAGACACATGCTACAGTAAGCCATCCCTGTACCACGTTGAAGACCTGCTCGCTATCCACGTATTCTGCTACCTTTGAGGTTGGAAGAAGTCTTGATGAGCGAAGTCTTACTGTTATTAGCTTATTCTTGAACAGACTTTACTTTTCGAAAATGTTAAGTGACTCGCCATAGTTGACACCAATTTTGAAATAACCAGTTACCTACCCAGCCTGACAGCAAGGACACAAGTCAAGATCCCCTTCCCCCACTTCCCTGCTCTCCATACCAAGTCACATGCGGCAATACCTCTTCATGTCCACAAAGGACCTTCAAATCAAAGATCATACTAAACTTCGGGTTCAAAAATAGACTGGTCACTTGATCCGACTGCCTACCTCGCCTCCCTCCCTACCTGTTCCCACGGAGTTGAGTACCGAAGTAGCACAACCACCGCCTAGGCGTTCCCACGGAAGGAACAGTGGGACAGCCGTCGCAGGCTTCGGCTTTTCGGGGGGGGAGCGAGGCGTTGGTGGTGCAGAAAGGGTAGCTTGCCTGGGGCACTAGACAAGTGGAGGTCCCGAGGAAAGGAAGGAAGATGTCTTTGGAATAGGGTTGGAGTTCTAGAATCGCTTCCAAAACTCTCCCAATTCATTGACTATCTTGGGTAACCATTTTGCAGATGTTATAGCTTTCAATCTCATTGTCTGAGAACAAGCTATTTGCTCTGGATATTTTTGAGCGGAATAAGAGACGTACTTGTAGTCAATTAAAACTCGAAGCTTGAAAGGTATTTATTTATTTGCTTACCGTGAGAAGTTCATGCAGGTCTTGGTTGCGTAAAACTGGGGTTAAGCGACTTCATTGGGTGCTCGTCGAATACAAAAAGAGTGGCAGAACGTGCATGTAGGTAGCCTTGATGACTTGCCTCTAATAATAAGGATGCTTCAAGTACTCTGAGGGATTGAAAAGCCAAGAAAATATTATACCATATTTCTGGATCTCTTGAGCGGTCATACAACTCTCATTTAGCAAGCAGCCTCGAGAATGGCCTACCTCAAGCCCCCTTCCTCCCTAAACCCCACCAAAACCTCGCCTCTCTCCCATCCTCAACATCTGCCTCCTCTTTCTCTTCCAAAATTTCCATCCCCGCTCCTTCAACAATCGACTTGCCTCCTCCAATCCCCAGCCCACCCCAAAACATCTTCTGTCCATCTAGCCACTCCACCTCTTCATCCCCACCCGCCGCCGTAGCAAAATTCGCTAGTAAAAGTCCTCCGGGTTTCAACCAATGAGAGATTCTTTGCAAGAAGGGGCCTTGTTCGGAGGCCGGGAGATGGATGATAGAGTAAAGTCCCATTACTGCGTCAAAGCTCTCGTCCGGGAAGTCCAGGGAGGTCATGTCTGCTTGGACGAATTTGATATTGGGAGTCGAGGGAATGAAAGAGCGAGCAAGATCCAACTGAGCCTCGCTGATATCAACAGCAATAACATGATGACCGGCTTGGGTTAAGAGCTGTGTACAAGGCACCCCGGCTCCACAACCCAATTCTAGGACTCGCGCGCTTGGCGGCAATAAAGCCATGAGCTTGTCAAAGTACTTTAGCCTCTGGGAAGGCTGGTTGGTTGTCCATTGCAGGTAATTCGGTGCGATTTTGTCGTAGGAGGTGCGGATTAGATTTTTGGAGGGATGAGCGGGTAGGATATGAGAGGGACTTTGTGTGGGTTCTGGTGTGAACGACATTTTCGGCCTGTAATGTGTGGTAATGGGAATGAAATGGAGGGAAGGTAATAGGGCGGAAGGACGAGAGAAGAGCGACTTTTATAAGAGAGGAGAGTACTTGTGGAAATGTCAGCTATTATGGAGGGGGCCGGGGTAGTCGCCTGCGGCCCCGAAGGGAGCCGGTGAGTGACTCATCGGGGAAGGTAGTGGATGGAGAGAATTTCGTCACGGAAATGCTGCCAGTGTATTTGGCAATCAAATAATACTGGAGAAGAGCGTTCAATTAAGCATGACGATCAGATGTTGCACCCGCTGGGGCGGCCAAAAGAGGAACTCCTAGAATACAAGCAGCCTCCTACTCAAACATGCCACTCCACACAACATTACCCGAGACGGATTGGTGAGTCGATTGGCCCAGAGAAAAGCAAAAACTGTTTGGTGCAACTCTCCCGTTCAGAAACTATTCATCTTTTTTGTCGTCATCGTCTTTTCTTGGCTCGAAATTTAACTATAAAGAATTAGTATTTTATTTGAATGGAAATCCGATGGACTCACAGCGTTTCCATTGTAGAACTGGCGATCATCTCGTTTTGGTTCTTGGTCCCTTAATGTTCTAATACCAGTGGATGGCGCAGAAGCAGTACTAGACGAAAGAGCATCTTGCTGTTGTGGAGCAGGAGCAGCCCCTCCACCGAGGATACTGCCTAGCAAGCCAGTGACCAATCCCACGCCGGAAGAAACTATGCCATAACCTGCGGATAGGCCTGACGAGACAAGACCGACACCAGGAACACTAGAATAGGCCACCGTATACTCCTCGATCGGAAGGATAATCAGAGTAGCACTCGGTGTCAAGCCCAGTGACTGCAGACTCATGCCTTCTTCCGCGGTCTGAATATTCTTGTTGAGCATAGGTGTACGCACTTGCTTGAACGTATAAGGCTGATCACCTTCTTGCTTCCCATCAACCCAGGGTCTGACATCCTTCAAGAGCGTTCCAGAAGAGGGAAACTTATTTCGGATAGTTGAGCCATCAAACAGACGAATCTGCAAATTGCACTCCGTCGACATCCTCACCGAGCTAGACTTCAAATTACCCTCAGCAGCATCATCGACTTTTCCCTCTTGCTTGGCCAAAGCATCAGATTTTCTTTGAATTTCTCGGTTCCGTCTCTCGGCTTTGTCGTCTGCTACGCGCTTAAGGATACGGTCTCGCTCGTCCTTTGCTTCCTTCTGATGTTTCTTTTGCAATAAGGCGTATTTCAGGTCTGCTGAGGAATTGGCCGGGAGAGGAGCCGCATTTTGATCAGCTTCCTTTTTAGCTTTGGCAGCGGCTGCTCGCTTTGCTTTCTCTTCTGCTGCTTCTTCTTTTCTTTGGGCTTCTAGCTTGGCTCCTCGTTCGGCAAGGAGGTCTTGGACTATCGGTGACTCGCTGGAGGTGCTGGAAGTATTTGGTTGCTGAAATGAGGAGGCGGCTGGAGTAAACGTATTTACTTGAGGTCTGGAGGCCGGTGCTGAAGACTGCGGGGTTGGGATGGGTGCTGGTGTAGCAGCAGCAGGTGTTTGGGGGACTGGAGGAACACCTGATCCTAAAGCAACTCCTATACGCCTGATGAAATCTTCTTTGGTGACTCCAGCTGCCAGATACTCTTTGACTTCGCCATTTCTAGGTACATATTAGTAAGTGAGGAGAAACGATATGGTTCTGAGCTGATAACAAAATGCTCTCCTTTGCGTGGTGTACTAACCAGCTAAGAAAACACTGAGGAGAAGTTTCTTGGAAATAATAGAAGATATGAGAGAATGCTTCCAATATTTACTTGATAATGACAATAGTAGGCGTCTTTGGTACAGGGAAAATGGCTGCCAGATACGCGGCGTCTTGCGAACCGGCGACAAGTCTCAGAAGGACAGATGCCTCCTCCGATAATGTTAGTTTCAGCTATCCCAAAATCAGTAAAAACCTCAAAACATCCTGAAAAACTTGCACTATCATCTTGAAGGTATTCATTCTCCCATAATAAACTTTCCTCTCCCCCATCTACCTAGTAGTTAGTGAGTGCAGCTTTGTTGTAGTTGCAGCACAGTTCGGGCTCATATACCTGTAACAAAGCAGGTCACCAGCTTCCCCTCGCCCATCGCTTTACTAATACCGCCCTTCAAATCACCTTGATGAAACATCTTGGCTTATGTAGAATGAGCAATAGGGAGTTGGTGGAAGGTTGCTGGGGTTTGAAGTTGGTGATAATCGGGTGTGCACATGGAGAGCTCCAGAAGGCCGGGTCGCTAATCCCTAGCTCCGAAGAAAGAGCGGGATGATGAAAGTGAGAAGACCGAGCTTCAGAATCACAATAGCTTAGGTATCGACAACAATGGGTTTTCCTAGGAGATTGCTGCAGCTGGCTAGAAACATTGAACCTGTTCGGAGCGTGGAGAGGGGTGCTTGGAAGGGTGTGAGGTCCCCAATCGCGCTGCGATGTCCCGCTTGCAGGCAAATTTCGCAGACCGCCAGGAGAAGGAAGAATGACGGGCCTGGAGATGATTTCGTGTCTATTGTGGACAATCCGGTTGTGCTGGTTAGGGCTGGGGGGAAGAAACATGGTCCTGGCCTTATTGTGCTAGGCAAGTCCTCTCTCCCCACAAACTACAGCTGTGACGTGAGTTCTAATATCTGTACAGCTCTGATTCCAATCACCGCATTTGCTCTGGGAACATGGCAGGTCCAACGTCTGGACTGGAAATCTAAATTAATCGCCAAATTCGAAGACCGACTCGTGCGAGACCCTCTGCCCCTCCCACCCCACATCGATCCTGACGCGATCAAAGACTTTGATTACAGGAGGATATACGCGTCAGGACATTTCAGACACGATCAGGAGATGTTGATTGGGCCTCGAATGCACGATGGACATGATGGCTACTTGGTGATTACACCTCTGGAAAGAGAAGGGGAGGGGACGACGGTGTTGGTCAATAGAGGCTGGATAGATAAGAAATTGAAGAAGCAGGCTAGCAGACCCGATGGGTTGGTCAAGGGAGAGGTTACGGTGGAGGGACTGTTAAGGGAGCCGTGGAAGAAGAATATGTTTACGCCGGAGAATAGCCCGCAGACGCAGGCATTCTATTTCCCTGATGTGGTGCAGATGGCGAAATTGACGGGTAGTCAGGCTGTTTGGATTGAGGAGACTATGGGTAAGTTTGAGGAAAAGTGCTTTCACGGGACATTTACTCACGACGTCCAGACCCGGATTTGTTGAAGGCTTGGGATCGGGAAGCACGAGGAATTCCTATTGGGAGACCGGCTGAGGTCAATCTGAGGAACAATCATACACAATATATCTTTACATGGCGAGTAAACACCCCAACGCCATCCCTATGCCTTCCTAATCCTCCAATCTAGGTATGCCCTCGCAGCCGCAACATCCGTTATGTTGTGGATGGTTGTGAAGAAACCTCCAAAGGACATCTCCCGTCGTGTCCGCCAAAACAAAGAATGGTCATAAATCATCGAACCGTCGTCCAATATCCCCTCAACCCTCTTCCTCATGCTCTTCAACCCTCTCTAACCGCTTCCCCTTCTTCAATTTGGAGGGAGGTACCATCCGTAATTCTTGAAGTAGCTCTCGAGGCAGATGCCTCTGGGCAAGATAAAATGGCGTTGTTGTAGCATTTGTCTGGCGTTGTCTGTACGAATAAATTAGAACATGTCCAATCAGTTGTAAAAAAAAAAAGATAGCGAGGACATACATGGCCATGAGTGTAACAATATCACTCTCATCGATCGTCTTTCTACAAGCATGCTGTGCATATGCTCCCAGGTCATCACTGACTTGCTCGAAAAACCAGTCCGAGGCTACCATGATAGCATCTAATGTCTCCTTGCTAATCTTTGCTTTGCTATTACCCGCTGTCCTTGCAAAGGTTGTCGCTAGCTCCTTTACTACGCCTGCGGGTAGTGAAGGATATTGAATTCCGTACTTTGAAAGTCTGAGCTTCTTCTTGGCTTTGGCACGCTTCTCTGCAGCACCTGCTTTGTCGTCTAGAACTGTGTTATCCTGCATGCTGACATCGGCATCTGCTGCTGCTGGACTGCTGATTCTTGGTCTGACATCAAACTCGTCCTCTTCTTCTAACTCTTCTTCCTCGGCCTCATCGACACCTAGGAGAGAGGGATCAGCTGTCTCGTCGATTTGAGGTTCCTCAGAAATCTCTGGTTCTTCCGAGGGGTCTCTCTGGGGCACCGTAAGCATGAATGTAGTCTCTGTATCATCCCCTGCAACGGGATCTGGTCGAATATCACTCTCACGGCCAGATGCCAGTGAAAACCGACCTCGGTCGAAACCAATACTTCTCAAGGTTTCTGTACCTTCCCCTTGAATATCGGCATCATCCATATCAATATCATCTCCATAACCACCAGCAGCGACATAGCTAGAATCGAAAACGCCCCCGTTGTTTAGATCCTCGAAGGCATCGCTCATCCGAATGCTACCAAAACTTCCTCTGTCCCTGTAGTGTCTGCCTCCAGGCTGCTCACTATATTCTCTTCGGCCAAGCTCTACCGACTGTACTGTAAAATCCTCATCTTCTAAACCAGCCGACTGAGGAGGCAAGAAGAGACTGTCATCGTCATCATCTTCATTCAGTGGTAATGAGAAACGAGGCCGAACTGGGTCAGGTCCATCGTCCAGGTCTTCATCTCCAGGCGCCACTACCTTCGTAGTTGGTGGAGCCGGACCTTGAGGTGTGTATTCAATCTGCTTAGACTTGGGTCCCAAAACCCTACTCAATTGCCTCAACAGATCTTGGGGCGTTTCTCTTTGTTGTTTCCCGCTTCTCCTCCTATCCTTTCCAGGTGTCAAGCCAGCCCTCCTCAAGTCCAATTCACGCTGAGCCGCTCGTCCATGAGGCGTGACAGCTATTAGCCGCTTTGCTGATCCAATTCTCTGTGTGGCAGGAGTTCTTGTTCCAGAAGGCGTTCTTCGAACTGACCGTCGAGTGGAAGGAGGTCCAGCACTTGAAGCTCGGCGCAAAGGAGTTGTAGGTCTTGGAATATTGGCGAGTTGATTCAAAGCACGCCATGGCGTCTCTGTTGGGGGCTCTTTCAATGGAGAGCCTTCTCCTTCTGAATTCCTGGGAGTGATCTTTGGCTGCCGCGCGGGGCCTTGAGAGTTCTTGTCCATGGCGGGCCGAGAGATCGCCTCGCTGGGATTTTCCGGTTCTCAGGTACAGCTGGATTTGGTTTTATCTGCGAGATGAAGCCCTCTCTTGTCAGGAACCCATTTAATTGCGATTTCCAGAAGTGGTCAGAGAATTATGATTTCTGTTGCCTTCAATACTCACTTAGTCGCGTCAGTGGACGCGACAAGGGCTGGCTTCAGTAGCGTGAACACCCTGGTCCCAGAAATACTTATCGAGAATTTGTCTTGCGATAACGTCGAAAAATTCCCCGCCACGCTGAACGTCACCAAAATGTCGAACGACAACGATTTACAAGAGCCTCTCCTTGAGAGCTTGAGCGCAAGTCCGGAGCCAGCCGATATCGGATCTTCCAAGAAGAGGAAACGTGGAGCCGTCGGAGAAGTTCCGAAGAAGGCTGCGAGGAAGGCGAAGAGCAACAAAGCAAAAAGAGTGGAGGAAGACGAATTGGACCTTGAGCTTAGTATTAACAATGCTTTCTCGCACATGAACAGCCAATTGCTGGCAGACTATGTTGCTCAGAGAACGAGGAAATATGAGAGTGACTTGAGCACAATCGAATTGGAAGACAAGTATCTGCCAGGTTTGTTACACATTCTTCTGCCAGGCTAGGCTAACTTGTTACAGCAACCTCAATCCAAGATACGACTTCGTGGGAGAAGCCTAGAACGCTAGATAACTTGCCTAGTTTCTTGGAGAAGATGGCGGGCAATTCTACAAAGCTATGGTCTGCGTCGAAGAAGACTGGTGCACCCCATACGATTATTGTGACTGGGGCAGGATTGAGAGCAGCAGAAGTGGCTAGGTAGGAGAGATGGAAGGATTTTCTAGGAATCTGGCTAACTTTTTCCTCAGAACCATGAGAAAATTCCAGACTAAAGATTCAACAGTCGCCAAACTCTTCGCCAAACACATCAAGATCCAAGACTCAATTAAATTCCTAAAATCCACAAGAACTGGTATTGCAGTTGGTACACCAGTACGGCTCAAGGATTTGATGGCAGAGGGTTTGAAGCCCCTACAATGATTTGGGTAAGGCTAACATCAATTCAGGGGCTTTGCAGGTTGACAGATTAGAGCGAATTGTCGTTGATGCATCACACATTAATGAGAAGAAGCAGAGTGTCCTCGAAATGAAAGATACTCAACCGCCGCTGATGGAATGGTTGGGATTACCGGAGTTTAGAGAACGCTACGAGGCAAAAACTAAAGCGATTCAATTGATCTTCTACTAGAGCTGAATCGCTAAGAATATGAAAAATTCTGAAGTGTTTTGCGGGCCTTGAGGCGTGCTGGACAAGTTGCACAGCGTTGAGGATACCCAAACTGTCGATAATATTCAGAACATGCTAATTTTCAAATTACACTTGATTATCCAGATTGACATAAATATCGAAATCGTCATAATCGTTCTAGAGCTGGTGGAGTATTCAATTTCGCTGACTAACGCTACCGAGACGATCGAAATTGTTTACTTCACGGGAAGCTCTTGCCTCCTTCTGCTCATCATTTCTATTACCTTCCGGACATTCAAACTCCCGCTGGGTGCGGAGCTTCACGATCGGAAGTTCAAGTCCTGGTGCAAGAGCGAATTTCAATACAAATATTCTGTCGAGGCTCAAAATGGAAGAGCGTCCAAGGTCAGAACCTGCTCCTCCAAGTGTTGATGCAGGAACGATTGTCCAATTGGCAATTTCAATCTTCTAAGAGAATGAAGGAGCGTTGAAGATCTGTAGATGTTCGTCTCTGCTTTCTCTTCTCGTTCTCAATCCAGCACCTCACTCTCTCAAAACCGCAACATCCCCTTTGCAGCCCAGCTTCCGTCTGCGAAGCAATTTGCTTGAACTTTAGAGCATTTGTCACTTTACGTCTTTCACTCTCTTTGCTCTTTGCTCTTTGCTGTTTGCTCGCTCTCGACTTGGTCCAGCTTCGCTCATTACCAACTTTTCAGAGCCTGGCTCGTCACCGAAACCCGGGCTTCGACTCCTCTCTTTACAAGACCACAGACTGTTGAACGCTAGCAGCAGCAGTATTATCTGCCAACTACTTAACATGTTGCCTTTGAAGTACCTACCAATCATGGTGCTCTTTCATTGGACTGTGGGAGAGACCGACTCTTTCGTGCCTAGTAAGTTTTATTCATTAGCAACGATGTGGATCTAGCTCTGACTAGGCTGGCTTGTTCTAGGTTGCGCTGTTCGTTGCTGGGAAAATACACAGTTCGTTACCAAGAACAAATGCATTGGGGATATTAGCTGTCTCTGCAGTCACGCCGAGTACCAGAATGTACGTTGAGCCCGTGAATGGTCTTTCCATTTTCGTTTGTATGATGAACATCTGCTAATATTCTTACAGTCTGTCTTTCAATGTCTATATTCGCAATGTGATACTGCTCATTTCGGACCTGCTCTTCATCACACAATCTCAAGTTGTACCGGCACCGGTAACGAAATGCCAATCTTCGCCATGCTTCCGATACCCAATCGTGACTCTCTCCGTCGCCGAGAGGCTGAATATGCAGCTGGGGTAAAGCTCGCAGGATCTGGTTCTGCTGCTGGCTATCCTACGGAAAGCGCATCTCTTGCCACTCAAAGCGTCCTGTACCCAACTCAGAGTGTTGGTGGACCATACTCTCCTAGTCCGACCGTTCTTTCCGTCTTCCCTCTCAACACTTCACCAGCAATGACATCTGCTACACCAACATATAGCGCAATTGCAGAAACAGCTTCTGCCCCACAACTCTATACTGGAGACGCATCGACATCAAAACCAGCGGTTGCTCTCTTCTTCATGGTCACTGGCATGGCAGTTTATATGGCCTGTTAATTCTACGGCTTCCTCTCGTTACATAAATCTTGCAGGCTGGGCAATTCCGTCGATTCAAAGAACTGATAGCCCCATGGAGCAAATTTTGGAGTCATTCGACTGAACTTGCATTCTTGGAAGCAGGTTTGATTACACTTTCTGGGCACGTGGGTCTGGAAAAGTTGGGCTAATCCCGTTGACAATTGATACCTTTTGTATTTCATTTTGTTCTAGTTGCCTCTCCTAACGTTCTTTTTAGAGAGCAGGTATGGCCTTCATTGGTATGTCTGCAAGGATGTTTTGGAACTTTGGCAGCTGTACTTGAAGCTCATGTATAATTGGTGCAGGACATAGTCAGTTAGGCTGCGAGGTAGTCTAGTGCTTTGCGACGGGTTCAGTGGTGTTTTTGGTGCTTGCTTGAGATATCAATCCATTTGTTGTGTCTTCGCAGAAGCTCACTGACTAGATGCGATTGTCTGATACCTCCTTTCCCCCGGGATCTCGCAGACTCTATTCGACCAAATCTCGTAGCTATCCTCATCCATCCCAAGCTCGTGAGCAAGTACCCTGACCACCTCTCGTGATTGAGCTGAAAATGGGGTGTCTGATTCCTGAGTGCATTCCTGCTCTCAATTCTCAGTTGTGTGCGGGTTTTTGTTTACAAATTACAATCCCTCCGCTTCTTGGAATGAAGCCTGACAACATCTCGTGCCTCAGTCACGGCCTGCAAGAAAAACGGTGCCTGCCCCCGAGTGCTATGACCCGTTCGTCTTCTGTCAATATCTTTTCATAAGAACAATGTTGGACCAAAGCGGCCCGGATATATCAACACTTCGATTGTCACGCATAGTACCCTCAGGGATTCTTCGATGCATATGAGGATTGAGAGAGGGGAGTCTGGTCACTGCGACCACTATACTCAATGGGAAAGGTAGTTATCCATTGGAATTATGCCTGTTTATAGTATTAATTGTGGTTTTGGATAAACGTTCGCATTTTTCACGCGTTGAAGTTTAGCGTTAACGGAGCGCAGTTACCTATGGTCCACAGGTATTACTAGGAGATAACAATTAAGAATAGTAAATATCACAGGAATTGGTAATTCCGCAAGGTTAGATCGTTACTGCTACACTTGTAACATACTATATATAGTATAACAGCTGCTAGGACTCCAATCTTAGCATTATACCCTTTTTAGGTTAGTTCAGCCAAGTCACTGCTCAAGGTGGAAAAAGGAAGAGTGTGTATGTATTAGAGGCAAAGACGACTTCCATGTTCTAAAGGATAAGTGTGTAGCTCATAAGGACATATTTACGACCGATATGCGCGTGGACGATATATTCGTCACCGATATGCTCAAGGCCAATTATATTTGTGGCTGACATTTACGGCCAATGTGTTTGAGACCAACGGTGGGGCTTTTGCGGCTCAAAAATCGCAGTATAGTATGTGGCGTGGTTCGTGCGCACGGAAGTCGCTTGGAAATACAGACGTTTGCTACGCATTTCTGTTGTTCATTGGCTACTTTCCAAATCAATCTTATTGACTTTGGCTTTTGTGTAAGTCCTTACTAATGAACCTTATGGCCGCACGTGCCACATTGAGCCGTTTGGTAGAAGTGTTGGGATGTGGACTACTGTACAGCAATGCATTCAAGGTTGACTGGGAATTAGCCCCGCGTGGTTATGGGGTATAAGATTACTTGGATTGCTTAGATATGTAGATACACGACGGGAAAGTTTATCGGTTTTTATCTCTACCGTCCCTAGATCTCCTTCAGAAACTCCGAGGCGGTTATAGCAAACATGCGAAGGCTAGGGCTGCGGCTACAGTTCCAAATAGATATCCGAGGTCATTTCTCCGAGCGCCCGAAGCCTTGGTCGAGGAGGGGGATGCGGTGCTTGAGGATGTGGCAGTTGCGCTGCTGTTGGTGGTGGATCCACCGCTGAGCGAGTAGATTAAGATGCCCTTGGCTTTGACGGGCACGACCAGGGTGCCGGTGTTGGAATCGACGGCGACTGCATGCGCGGTAACGTTATCAGTCACGATCCTCTGGATCACGGTGCCGTTCGTCGAGATAACGGCGAGTATTGGGGTCGGTACGCCATTCACGGTGTTCAGGTATGCGGAAGCGTAGTAGTACCCGGTCTTTGGAGAGTACGTGACTTGGTCGCTCCCGGTAATACCGCTGATGTTGGCGATGATGGCTCCGGTGCTCACATTCATAATGTAGCTGGCAGAATAGCCAAAGGTTGGGACTTGAGAAGACGAACAGGCAATGAAGACCTGGTTCGAGGGACCGAAGACAATGCCGGCAGGCGCACACCCGGGGATGGGAAGAGTCTTCGCAATGGAGAGACTGGTCTTGTCGACGTTGATCATCTGAAGCGCGCCACCTGGAGCACCATCCGTCTCGGGAACAGAGACATAGAACTGGGAGTCGGCTGGATTGAAAGCAGGTTGCTCAAGACCGCTGGCCCCGGGAAAGCTGATATTGCCAATGGCGGTTTGAGATGTGGCATTGAGGACGTTGACAATAGGGGGAGATTCGTTCGCGTTGGTCACGACGACAATCCGAGTAGATGGATTGTAGGCAAATTCGTCTGCGCGCTTCTTGGACCCTGTGGCAATTGTGGCGACAACGGCGTTGGTAAAGAGGTTGATTATTTTGACAGTACCGTCACCATCACCAATGTACATCTCATTGCGATTGGCAAGAACGACAATCCCATTCGGACCAGAAATGGAGGGCGTGAGAGTGCCATTGGTCAAGCCGGTTACAAAGCCAGAAATGAAGCCAATTTGCGTCTTGTTGGCTAGTGATACCACGTGAACACCTTTATTGGTGCGGTCAGACAGGTAGTAGGTGCCATTGTAGATGATGCTCTGGTCGGTTGACGATGGAGTTCCTGGAGCCCACGGAATAGTTGCGGCTAGACTGTATAGGTCTGCAGAAGCTCCCGTGACGAAGCAGAGCAGGGCGGCGGCGGCGGTTTGGAAAAACTGATAGAACATGTTGAAAAGCGCAAAGGTGTGTTGTGTCGTGTTAAAGTTTGAACAATGGATGCTCTGCAGGACAGCCCTTATTATATCTCCATCTTGGACTTGTCGAGTTCGACTCTCGTAGACTCGGCAAAATGTCGAGGACGTGCGAGCTGTAATGTCGCAGCTCTATCCTCACAGGTTGGCTGTTCATGCCCAGCTGCCTCATCTGGCCAAACTGTTGGGCGTATAAAACACAACAAGGTTAACAGTACCGGACGGTACAGTCGAGTCATGAGAAACCTCTCTCGGCCCCCCGCACTCCAACAGCGATCCCTGCGAGAATCATGCATTGTCATCGACGCTGGATCCCTTGGTCTGCATCTCGCGGCCGGGTTCCCACGTGGCCCAGAGACGACAGGCAGCCCCTGGTCGTCCAAATTTAAGCTTTCACCTTCGCCCGGAATGTTCCCCAGGGCCACGGACACATGAATGACGGAGGTGGAGCACACAGTCTGCCAATGCACAGCAAGAAGTTGTCACACCCCAATACCGCATTGGGAAGATGTCACTCCGAACGCCATTTCCTCGTGCACTGGCAAGAAGCGGGAGGAGTAAATCTCTTGGGCATATTGCTCATGACGAACCGGGCAGTTTCTCTGCCTATCTGGCTTTCTTCCCACGGGATGTTTCGAGGTTTGAGATGATACGGGTGGAAATCGGAAGAGTGGTGGATGACACCCCGTTGAAGACAAATAATGATATTCATTGATTGAAGCAGCGAGAACACAGATCGAAAGCCTCCAAGGGCAGGCAGCATTCTCTACAGAAGCCGTGAGTTTGTAATTCTTGATTCACGATATACAGTCAGATATACAATACTCCATCCATCCTGTGATACATGCACATATATTTCCAAAACTTCCCTTACGAAGTTATGTTCTCTTATTTTTGATGCCAAATCATAGCAGTTTTCCACCGGAATCCGTGCACAAGCCTATGGCGCTGTCGACACTGTGACGCTTGAATGAACTAAATTGTTGTCGCTCAAATGGTCGATACCGATGCCATCAAATCGCTCCGCATCCTTCAAGTCATGAATCGACTCGCACCGAAGCTCAATGCAGTGAGTGACGGTGATCTCTTCCCCCAATACCTCCCGGAATCCAGCCCTATCCGAACAGCATACAGTCTGGAATGTTGTATTATCCGATGTGACTTGTCGACGCCGAAGGGCAAATAATGTCGGTACGTTTGCAACAAACGCTGCAGCAAATTCCTCAATGGAACCCCACGTGTTGCGGTTGACTTGGCTTGTACCGTTTCCGTATATGGGCAGACGAGCAATGGCAATACCTATGAGCAGAAAGCCAATTGAAAACAAGCCAATAAGTGAAACGCGCCTAGCACGAACAAACGTGTCAGATAGCAGCGATGCGCGGAGACACAGTTATCTTACTGCTTGAGAGATTGCTTCATTCCAATGAGCCATGGCATAGGGAGGAGGATGAGCAGTACGTCAGTGACGATGTTGAGAGCAACAAACACAATCAATTGAATGAAGGCTGTAGTACATGTGCCTAGGACTCTTGTTAGTCCATGTTTTGAGGTCACTAAATCTGGAGCGCTCTGTATCGCACCTGGATCTGGCATTACTTGCCAATACAAATACACATGATGGCAGTCCACAAATGTGGTTGATTGTACCACAAAATATGTCACGGTCAGGAAGCCCCAGTATACGTTTATGATATGATGAGGAGCTGGGAGGCGAGCCAACATCCGCTGGTACAGGAGCAGTACAACGGCCTTCTGGATCCAGATGCTACAAGGCAGGTTAGCACCTCTCCAAGTCTAAGAAGCAGTTGAGCGGGTGACCTACTAGGTATTGTAGACTATCCTGTTGACGAGAGTCAGTTGGCTTCCGACCACACGGCGATAGATCTCGGTATCAGTAAAGTTGTGCGAAGCACGGTAGCTAGGCGTCAGATTGTTGTTTCCCCACAACGTAACGACTGTAACGAATGCGGTGCGCGCGGCCAGACACGCCATAGCTCCCATAGTAAGGTAGTCACTGCGATTGAAGGCTTGCCCTCGGAATTTGCGCATTGCGAGGCGGAGACACATGACCAAGGCGCTGCAAAAACCGAACAGCCCAGTCAGAAAGATTGTTTTCTTCGCATCGGCTTCCATTGTAACAAGTTGGTCCCTGCCTGCATCGGAATTCTGACAGCTTGGCTCGAAGTAACAGTTCAGGTCGATTTGTGGGGCTACAGCGAGGAAAGCGAGGGAGAGGAGAAGAGAAGAGAAGCGATGATAAGAGATCTGGAGAAGTTAGAGCGGTTGTGGTTGCACGTAGCTCTCTCTGGTCATGAACCCGTCCGTTCGAATCCCCCCCCTATCCGCCTTGCTCCTTGCCCCTTGCGCCCCTTGACCTCCTCGCTTAACCCCGCATAATGCCCCCCGCCCCCCGGCCCCGCCCCCCGCATCTGCCACTTAGTAAGCCGGCCTCGTTCCATGACACGGCACGGCGAGTGGCGGAGATACTGGACACCGGGAGGTCGCCCGTACAAATCCCTCCCGCCCTCTGACACTTCCCGCTCTCAACTTCCTCTCTCCGGGACGTTTTCGTGTTGCTACTTCAGTGCCAGGCTGCATCAGGCTGAGCCAACCAAGGCCCAGCAGTGACCACAACGTGCTGTTCTGTGCTGTCCTGTGCTCTTGTGGCTTCACCCCCTCACTGAATTTGTCCCAACGCCAAGACACCTGCATCCAGTCTCCTCCTGTGCCAGTCCTACAATATACTGTACTGTACAGCTGTTACCCATGCAAACTGACATCCTCCCATCAATCCATCACACTGTAACTTTGCGCGCGGCTCAAGAAGGAAGGTGTGTACCAAGGTCAGCCATGGGAGTAACTCTGCCTGGCCAACCAGAAGTGCTGCTCTAATGAAATTCCCTTTGACTCGAGTGCGAGTGCGAGTGCGAGTGCGTGTGGAGAAGTTGCGAGAAGTTGACAGGAGACAGATATAGCACTCGCCATCTATCTGCTACTCCATCATCCGCCTGATTAAAGGCACTTGTAACCCCTCCAACCCCCCAAATGTTTTGTGCTATTGCATCTCCTCATTGAAACCCTCCTCGATCTTATTGATTTGTCTCCCGTCTATCCCTCCTTGTCTTCCCATCTGTCAACATGGCCGGAGGCGTCAAGAAGCCCGTCAATATCTTCAAACTCAAGAACCTCGACGACCCAGCCGAGGTTTTCAACTTCAAACTATGGTTTGCTGTCTTCTCATTCGGCCTCATGGGCGCTGCCCGTGGAGTCGATGAGGGTCTTATCAGTGGTGCTTTCGGCTCCAAAAATTTCCAAAAGACAATCCATTACAGCTCCTACAGCGCCAAAGAGCAAACAAACATCAAGGCCAATGTTTCGGCAATGGTACAGATAGGCTCGGTAGGTGGTGCACTCATGTGAGCATTTCTCGTCAATACCCCCTTTCGTGCTACTAGCCGAGATTCACAGTCTAACCATATTCTGTGTAAAGTGCCTTCCTGGTGTGTGATCGCATCGGCCGTCTCTGGGCAACTCGTCAACTCTGTGTTATTTGGATTGTCGGTATCGCCATTTTTATGGGCGCTGATGGCAACCTGGGTGCTATCTACGCTGGCCGTTTCATCGCTGGATTGGGTGTCGGCCAGACCACCGTCGTTGCTCCTGTCTACCTCGCCGAAATTGCCCCTGCTTCGATTCGAGGACTGTGCACTTGCATATTCACCGGATTCGTTTATCTTGGTATTGTGCTTGCATACTTTGCAAATTATGGCTGCTCCGTAAATCTGGGCGAGTCTACTATTGCAAGATGGGTGAGTAGTTATTTCATCACGCCTGTTGGTTGGTGAAGTACTTCCTGAGCTAACAGTTACTTAGGAGGTACCAACTAGCTTGCATCTCATGTTTGCTACTATCATCCTTGCCCTCACCTTCTTCCAACTCGAGTCTCCTCGCTATCTCATCAAGAAGGGTTGTGATGAACAAGCTATTCAAAATATGGCACTCATCCGTCATCTCTCTCCAGACCACCCGTATGTGGTACGCGAAATCAGTGCCATTCAACTCCAGCTGCAAGAAGAGCAAGAAGCTACTATGGGCCAAGGCTGGATCGGGGTTGTTAAGGAGATGTTCCTCATCCCTAGCAACTTTTATAGAATATACCTCGGCCTCATGAGCCAGATTCTTTCCCAATGGTCTGGCGCTGGCTCGATTACCCTTTACGCTGTTGACTTGTTTGCTCTCCTTGGAATTACCGGCACAAACGAAGCGCTCCTTGCAACTGCTGTTTTTGGCATCGTCAAGTTGATCGCTGCTATTGCCTGTGCCCTCTTCCTCGTGGATGTCATCGGCCGCAAGCGCTCACTCCTTCTTGGGATCACCCTCCAAGCGATTGCTATGATCTATATAGCTGCTTTCCTTACCACGGTTCCGAAACTTGGCACTGCCAAAAAGTACGTCCTCCCAGAATCTCACAAAGCCGCAGGCACTGGTGCCATTGTTATGATCTACGTCTCGGGGATCGGATGGGCTCTAGGCTGGAATTCAATGCAGTACCTCCTTACTGCTGAGTTGTTTCCCCTTCGGATTCGTGCTGTCTCTACATCTCTCGTCATGTGCTTCCATTTTGCGAACCAGTATGGCAGTTCTCGTGCCGTGCCCAACATGTTGTTGCCAAAGGACACCGGCGGCATCAACCCCTCAGGTACTTTCTGGTTCTTCACAGTCGTCACTATTGTAGGTGGTGTCTGGGTCTGGTTCACAATCCCAGAGACGGCGGGCCGTGACCTCGAAAGTATGGATCGCCTATTCTCACTTCCTTGGTACAGGATTGGTATGCACGGAAACCAGGTCGCCGAAGAACAAGATGCGGTTCTCGGTGAGAAAGAGGCTGCCATGGAGCGCGAGACCGGCGTAACGCAACAGGTGGAAGATGTGGAAAGAGCTTGAAATGACAAACGAGTCATGGGAGTCGGAAGTTGGATGTCTTGCCATGTAGCAAATTGGGGCTTTTGGAAGAGTGCTAATTCGGAGGCAACAAGGCTGGCAGTATGCTGGTACTTGACGCTCACATTCTGTACATTTCTTTATTAGCATTTTGTTTTATTCTATTTTGTTTTATGTCCGTAGGAATCGAGTTCACTAATAGGCAAATGATTATCCCGAATTACCAAACCCATATTCATAACCTTGAAATTTCACCAAACAGCATCATTCTCCGCCCTTCCCGAAAAGCACAGGAAACCCACTCATAATCCATACAACACCGCACCTCCAACGCCACAAACCAGCTCCTCGATAACTAAAAGCCTCACTCATAAACCCAATCCCTAGCAAGCCACTATCCATGCGCCTAAAAGCTTATATAAAAGTGATACTGTAGGAAGCGTGTAGCAGCTTGCTCAGAGTTACTATACTGTACTCTACTGCAGGCCCAGGTACATTGCCTCCTCCTCCTCCGAGAGAAAGATGCCGAGCATCGTCCTTCGATATCGTTTTACAGGACTCGACAGCAATAACTCAACTCTCAGCGCTTCCGTAGTGATTTTGGTGCGGTGTGGTGCGAATGCCCAGCCGTGGAGAGGGAGGCTGGCTAGTCAACCACATATGAATGTTGAATATGTCTCTCGCGCGAGTTGGCAGTTCCCGCGGTGCTGGGACCAGTGATGGTCGTTGGGCTGGTTCGAGCTGGGCGCGGCTGTTAGAGGTCTTGTTGATGCAGTTTGGTTGGGTGGGCTGGCTTCCAAGTCTATAGTGCTGGGCGTTTTGCTGGCCTGCGCGCGCCCTCGTAAGGAGTTGGAATTCTGTTCTTTCGCGTGAATAATAGCAACTCTATCGCTATAGTGAGGAATGAAGCTCCTGGGGAATTTGCATAAGGCGAGTGGATAGCCTCCGTGTTTCTCGTTATTTTGCCATAGGACACCACAATACTTCAAACCTATCTTCTTAACTATATATCGTGAACTCTTTGTTCACTATTCTATAAACCCTCCAACGCACCAAAGGCAGTACCTCCGTGTTTGAAAGCGCCGTTTGGTGTATAATTTCTTGGGCTTAATACGATTTCAGCGGATATACAGGTAAGATCACATCATAACCCATGGCATAATCCACTCCGCTTTAACTGCCTCTGCCCCTAGAGACCCTAACTATACCATCTGAAGTCGCCTGCTCCCTGCCATCAAACAACTATGACCGCCTGTTTCATGCAATATGCGATGGTCGCGGGCAAACAGGTCCCGATTTACGTGGCCCAAGAGGTCCAACACGCAGGTTACAAGCGCATGATTGACGCAATAGATACCAATATCCTCAACGATACCGTGGAGAAAGTCAAGGCCGCCGCAGAGGGTAGTAAATTACTGTTCGAAACTCAGAAAGCTAATACTAGTTTTATTACTATTATGTATGTAACCATGTGGATCAGTGAACCTGAAGGTCACTTACTGATCTGCAATAGTTCTATGCCCCACTCAAGCGACAACGATCCCGAACCGCACAGCTCTGTTCTCTTCCAAAGTGCCGAAGGATGGGAGGTCTGTAAGGGTCATGTTGTCCCTGATCAGAACAACCAGGAGGTTGATCCGTCCTTGAAATATACTCAAATGCTGTACAATGATAAGATAACTAACTCCCTTAACAGCTAGCTCGTTAAGTCTGGTTACTGATCGTATGCAGTCTCTATACGGCTTACGCAGATAGATCAAGCTACTTGAGGAGGGGACGTTTTGAACTTGTATGCATTCCCGAAATCATTTTCTATTCAACATAGTTTGTGTTCTGGTATAAAGCTGTAGTTACAGCATTAATGCAATGCCTAGCTTGCAATTTCTGGGCCTGAAAACAATGTGCAGCGTGCTACCGGAGCCCTATTTAAACAGACCAGGGATTGCGAATTTCGTCGTGACATGGCTGCGTGAACCCGAATAGAACATGTTGGACACATTCGCACCACCATAAAATTGGTGATTTTCTATCAACTAGACTGGAGGTATGGATGTTGCAGCGCATCCCGAGCTGTCGGTCTTCGCGCCATATCGATCACGAGAAAATAGTCAATAAAGCCCAGCAGCTGAGTCGACACAGACGGATCTGAGAGAGATTATAGTTCGTGACGTAAAGTGCCTACTTTGATTAGCTTGCCAAGACCCGGACCAGCTTCCATCGATGCTAATTGTTCAGCAAGTTCAAATTCGTCTTTGTGGCGCTGGTTATTAGTACACGGCTCGAGTGTCCCAACAAGGCTCTGAAGTTTTGCGATGCACCATGCTTCAGTGTGATCTTCGATTATCTTGTCACTCGCACCAAGAATAGCTCTTCCGTTTAACCAATGTGCCAGCTGCTTTATTAGTTTAAATTATAGAGAGAGTGGATGTAACTAACCGTAACACCGACAGACCACACATCTGAGGAGTGAAAACAGCCTATGCCTTGCCACACCTCTGGAGCCCTGCAGGGAAGACTTTGAAGCCGCTGGCTGTTGAAACCCTCCTTAATCACTACCAATTTGAGTACTGGTGAAGGGTGCAGGGTAGAAGAGTACCTACTCGTTCCTAAATCTCCAAGCTTGACTACTGATGAAGGCCCATCGATATTCGAGACGAAAATGTTATTTGGGTTAACATCTAATTGTTTGCCGTTATCGATAACACGGCTGGAGACAGACTACTTACCTGTATGAGCAGCATTATATCTCCTAAAAATATCGAGGGCGGAGAGGACCGATTTAGAAACGATCTTGGGCAACAGTGAGTCGCGTCGATATTGGTGGGGCGATAAAGATTGCAGATCAGTTTCCATCCATTCAAATACCAGACATAATGGGTCTTCCGCAGCGGCGCCACAATGGCGTACATCTTCTTCAAAGGAGCCAACAGAATCGTAGAGGGTTCGGATATAAGGACTTGAGGCAATGTCGGGGATCTTGTAATTGTTGTATTCACGCTTCAAGGCGACATTTTCGAGCTCACCAACAGCTGTTTTTACCACTCCCTAGAGTTGAGAGTAAGTGATTGGCATTTTGGACGCACGATGACAGAGACATACTATCTTTTGTTAATACGAGGACTTGATAGCACTTGGGCTTTGTAGACAGTGGGGGCTTTTAACGCGTTTAGTAGTTGATAAGTTCTTGTTGCTCTTCGAACAATTTTTCTGGCGCAAGGCTATTTCTAGCGCGAAATATCTCGGATTTGGACAACAATGCCTCAAATTAGATGTTGGGAGGCTGGGCGCAGTTGGCGTAGTGGTGTTATTATAGAACTACTTCGAGTAACGCTAGCATATATTTAATTATAATTAATGCCTTATTTTTAGGCAAAGCTTTTAGCGCAGAATCTAGTCTTAAATTTGCTTATATTGCTATTTATATCTAGCTTCGTCTTGAATATAAGCCTGCTAAGTAAGACCTTACAGCTTATTAGAACCTCTAATCGCGGTATTTTAACTTATATATAGTTATTGCGAATAGAGTTATATTTAGAGTTTAATAACTTAATCTAGCTATCCCTATATAGCGTTTCTAATGCCTCTTATAGCGTTTAAGGCTCTCTAGAGTCCTAGTTGCCCGCGGCAAATACTAGTCTATATATAGTATTAGACTTCCCGTTTTCTCTACCCTTTCTCAGAGCTATTAAAGGTCTGCTGTCACCGGTCCACTATCAATAACCTTATTCGCAGAGGCATTAGAAGTCTGTTTTCTCAGAAGGTCCACCTTTAGTACCCTTACCCCGATAAGAGCTATTAAGGCCTGTCTTCCTAGAAGGTCCGCCGAAAGTAGCCCGAGTCATCTTTTTACCGCTAGCCTCGTTATACTACTACTCTATAACACTTCAGCCTCGTTATACTACCCTCCTACCCTCTACGAATACCTATACCCTTCCGAAACCTTCCGAAACCCTTCGAGTTACCTACCCCTCCACAAGCAATCTAATATATACTTAATAAACGCAAGACACGGGGAGCCCTTTTGCGTATTCTGCATATATACGGGTAGAGGTATATAAGGAGCTAATAACCGGGAAAACTAGTCCCTAGAAGAGTTACTAGTAAACTATAAGCAAGGACTTGCCGAATTTACTAGCCTTGTCTAAATAGATTCGTTATACTCTAGCATACTTAGTCCCTGCTATATATCCTTTTATACTCTTTTAAGTACCGTGAGTTAGCATACTAGTTACCCTGCTTGAGACAACGCAGGGTTATAAGCATCAAGAGCAGGTAAAGCGAGCAGGAGAAGCCTAAGGCCAAGGTCTATTCAAGGATTTAAAGCTAAGG
>JAPZPB010000395.1:0-30987 GCA_037952635.1 Bryoglossum gracile | reverse complement strand
GAGAGAGAGAGAGAGAGAGAGAGAGAGAGAGAGAGAGAGAGAGAGAGAGAGAGAGTGGCGCCTCAAGCGTCTCTCTAGGAAAGACAGACCCTTTGATTCCAAAGCAAAGAGGCTCGCCGACAGCAGCAAAGGCAAGGAAAGCATTTAATAGGGTAGATATGGCTCTGCAGCTCTGGCGCATGTGTCAGCCCACTCTTCCAGAGAGGCCAGTAACACAACCTCTCATGGAGACATTGGGCGTCAAGATGAACAGACACGGCATGAATCACCGATGAGCGGGAGAGTTTTCTTCGGTTGTTACGACAAGGCTAGACATGTCTTATCTAGCCGGCCAGTGATGGACCAAGAGCATCTTTTTGTCTTCTGGGCTCCTCACTGCGACCTGGAGAGATCACCAGGCCACCGTAGTTGCTGCTGCTCGATTCTTCCACTTACTGTAAGTTAACCTTGTCTATGGCTAGCACCAGAACTTCAGAAGTCTGCAGGTCCGCTTCGAAAATACAGTAGGCAAAAGCCTCCCCCGGGACTGGTATACCTTCATTGTCTCTCATCGAAACTTCGCTGAAAGCATAAACTTATCGTTTTCAAAAAAAAAAAACCATCCCGCCCCTCTATCTGTTCTTCATCATCAATCCAACCTTCGTCGCTGCAATCATGCCGGCGGTTGCATCAGACATCCTTGCCCTGATAGCTCCATCTCCGGACTATACTTTGCTGAAGAAGTTCAACGTACCGACGGCACACGGTCTCAAAGCTGCTGTCGCAGTAACATTTGAGGCCAGCAAAACCATAACATCACTTTATACTTTGTTGTTGAAGACGGTTGGCTTTGAAATCTGGTATATGGTTGTGCTCCTTATCGTCGCTCTCTCTGCCAAGAAAGTCCGGTCACATAACGTCTCTATTGCGAATGTTATTGTCTGGAACGCGCAAAGTTCACCTCTCGACATCATCAAATTGATGTTCGGCTACATCACACACACTCCCCAGTATGCCTTGATGTGGATGTTCCTAGCCGCCCTTGCTTGGGCTTCTTCTGTCGCCCTTTCGCTCTTGGCCACGAGAGATTTGATCATCAACTTGTCAGCGCCTGTGACAGGCAGCTCTATTTACGTGCCGGATGACTCTCTTATACCAGGATCTTATGCTCTCCGACTCAATCAGATCAGTACACCTGCGAACCTTAGAGCGATCGGTGCTGCCGACAATTTGACGACAAGCGCCAACGTGAGCGTGAGCGCATCCAGCAGCACAACCGATGCCTCTGGGAATGTAGTCTACACTGTAGATTATGGCTATGCCATTTCGGATGTCGATTTTGGGCTGCAAAATGCACCAGGGCTCCTCCTGTCGGTGACTGGCTCTTGTTTCACGGATTATACCTGGTACTTGGGAAATGTCACTATCCCAGGCATATATGAAGACGTATATCAATTGTTTGGATCCAATCATACTCTGAGCGTGTCGACAGCAGATGGCGGCCCGCCATTAGCCTTCTTTCAGCCCTTTCTGTATGCCCCATCTGGTAGCAATGCTAGCTATGCGATCATCATATCGTCTCTCGGGAGAAAGAGTTTTACCCAAGGAATAGATCCATGGTACGCGACAGTTGGACTGCCGCCTGGAGATCCGTATGGGGCTGAATACCAAGTAGCTACGCAGAGGCCAGTGCTCAACTGTTGGCAGGATGATATCTGGTCCTATAAAGGAAATAGCAGCTCGATCAACGACTTAGAATACCTTGGGGCCTTGCCTCTGTCTTTGGTAACATTATTCCAGCGCTTCCTGAGCGTACCTCGAATCATCAATCTCGGGCAAGCTCTTGGCACCACTGCTTTGAAGTCCGCAACCGGCACTCTAGGCCTTTACTTTGACGCGGGATCATCAAATCTAAAGAGCGGTAGGTCTTATCTCGTAATATTCACCTCCTCCTTGGGAGGGCCGAGAGCTTGGGAGCCACTTTTAGAGCCGCTATTCCCATTTCTCCACATGTTTTGGGGCTTTGAAGCTCTCGATTCTCCTAGAACTGTCTCAATTTACAGTGCTAACTCATTGGGCAGATCTCGAACGTCTTGTCTTAGGCGCTTACCAAGCAACGAAGAACACTTTGCAAGAGTCAACACAGTTCAGCACACAGTATTCTGACATCGGAAATATCATGCTCGGCAACAATAGCATGCTCCTTCCCGGGGCGGACCTGTTTGTCATCTACACTCCAGACGCTGCTGCACTCTCGCTCGCAATGGTTATCTCTGTTCCGATCATTGCAGCCTTGCTTCTAGGCATCAACCTTTTACTCACCACTAATTATTTTTCTTGGGGATATGTGAATTCATTGAAAGCTGGAGTCATCTACAGTGCACTGGACGAGAAGGATCCAAATTCTAGTCGTTGGGATCGACGCTCGACAGCGCCAGTCTACAAACACCACGATGATGATGAAGGAGCTTTACAGAAAGCACATGTGCGGCCTAGACTTGACCCTAAAGCGAGGACTCTTAGTTGGCTTGCGTCACATGAAGACAAACCTGCGTAAGCTTAGACATTTACTTCCGGTGAGACAGCTGTGAGAGAATGTTGTGGCTGACGATTGGCGCTCTCAGGCTGAGGTCTATCGCTGATGCTTTGCCTCCGGCTAAGACGCCAGAGGTTGACGAACAACAGATCCAGGGACCTCCTTCATAAAAGCGACATCACTTTGTAGAATTGGTGGATTTCAACCTCTCATTTGAACTGCTCACCAGATGTGGCACTTTTGGCTTCCCTTGCGTTGAAAATTTTCTGACTCTGTGTTTCCGTGTGGCGATGAGCAGGATCTTCGGCGTATGGTAAATTGAAATGTCCGTTTTCCTATTAAGTGGGGTTGATGGCCAGATGGACTACTGATAAAAATTCTCGTTGGTCATTTCATTTCTACGGATCTCCCTTCGCTCATTGCACCGCTCCAGCTCATGTCTCTGTCGAAGATTGAAGTTATACTTAATGATACAACTTTCTCAAGTTTAACAACCCTCAAGTTCTCGTCCATCCGACTGCAACCATACTTGTCTCGCAGCCATGCTGGAGACTGATATCCCCATGGAAAACCCTTCTCCATGCCCTCTTCACCTCCTGGGGCAAGGTACTCGTCGGACAAATTATAGGTCGAGGGAAAGGCGGTATCGAAGGGTTCGATGGCGTTGAGATCACCAGTTAGCAATGAACTGTGCATTGAGGAGCCGTAATCTATCACAAAATCCACCACAAATCGTGAATATAAATATACTGTGATCAGCTATTCCGGTCAAGCCGCCAAGGCTTATTTCCCTATGATATAAAGCTAATGGACTATAAACCTCTTCCTGGGTATTGCTAGCTTACTTATATACATATAATTCTAAGCATATCAAAGAGGTTCTTTAAGTATTAAGTATATATATAATAAATTGCCTAAAGAGAAGTAGATAATTTTAAGGGATTATAAAGAAGGTAAAAAGGTATATAATAAAGGTAAAGATTTATGGATTCGTGGGTTATAGAATAGTAATATAATAAAATATAATAAAAAGAAAACCAATAGTATATAAGTGCATTAGAGCCTCGGAGATTGATTGTTGGTGAAAGCAAATCAACCGAGAAAAGGCTCATAGCACTTTGCCTCTCTCTAACAAGACAAAATCGCAACTCTCGCTTAAAGCAAGTACCTCCGTATTCAATCACTTGTTACATTACAGTACTATCAGCTATCAGCTGTAAATGGCTGAAGACGCCCGGAATACGTCTTGATTCGACCGTGGCGTTATATTTAAGTGGTCTCATTCCCATGTATTTAGCCTTGTACGAAATGCGGTCGCTGTAATTCCATAGAATAGCATCGAACACCCTGAATCTCCCCGTAAATTTCCTTTATTGGTGAGCAGAATACAATGGTGAACGCCCACCTTAGCCCCCCTTTTGTACTGCCACCAACCAACTAAACGACCAAGTGATAGAGCGAGCTCCAACAAATGATCACATCCAGCTACTCACACATTCTCCTTCAAATATTGTCTAACTGAGCAAACTCGGCAAACCCTTTCTGGTTTCTCAAGTATCGTTATTATGGTATTACAACATTTTCAACGTCGCTTGGTTTTGATTTCGGTGGCAATAGTAGCCGTTTCTCTTGTACTGTACATATCGTTCATGCTTAATTTGCAGTATCTGCCTTTTGCTAACCTCATTTCGTCAACACCCCATCCGTTGCCTCAGACTTCCTTGATTTCGACTGCCACTGCAGGTACTACGACCAAGTCCACCGCAAGGCTTCCCTCTACAACAAGGAGTTTGCTGCCTATAGCCACCAGGAATTCGCTTCCAGATTTTCCGTGGAAGTTTGATAGAAGTCAAGATGCAAGAGTATATGGCCTCAATACCGAACAATGCGAAGAATCGTTCCCTGGCTTTTTCACAGAAATTGATCGAGCAAATCAATATCGAAAGACCATCGGCGACATCTTACCCGAAGACATCGACATATCATGGAACGACGGCCTTGTTCGAGCACTAATCTCAGATCAACAGGTACGAAGCCAACCCGGAAACATGACATCCATCAAGGCTAACCATTTATCAGCTTTATATCATCGAAAACAAAGCATCTGGAGAGTTTCACCGCCCTCGAGCTCTTGCAGTTCTCCACGCTCTCCAGTGCGCCATAGTAACTTCCCCATTCCACTTGCTAGACGTCGAATTCTCGTTTTCAGTCGCCGATATCGCGGATCCCAATCACCTCCATCGAACCGTCTGGGCACTTTCCCGAACAGCTGGAGAAGAAGACAAATGGCTTATGTCAGACTTTGGATACTGGAGCTGGCCACTGAACCTCGTTGGTGGCTATGACAAAATCCGTCGCGAGATCGCCGCCACCGAGATTGACTTTAACCTGAAAAAGAAGCAAGCTATCTGGAGGGGTGCCTTGAAGACGAATACGAACCGGAAGGAGTTGATCAGGGTTTTGAAAGATAAGTCTTGGGCAAATGTCAAAGGTATACTCTGGGCGAATGCCACCAAGCTCAAGACACAGGATGAAGCCAAAGCAATCTCCATCCCACAGCATTGCCAGTACCAATTCGTGATCCAGACCGAAGGCACATTTCCCCGGCCCCTTTCCGTGCGAAGAGCCAAAGTAACTAACAGCAGCTGAAGGCCACAGCTATTCTGGCCGTGGCAAATACCTGCAGAATTGCAACTCGGTGGTAATCATGCATAAACGCACCTGGATCGAACCCCATCACGCCCTCGTCGCCTCGGGCGAGCAGCAAAATTTTGTTGAAGTAGAGAATGATTTCTCAGACTTGGATTCAAAAGTCCTTGATTTGTTGGCAGATCCGGAGAGAGCAGCACGAGTTGCAAAGAACGGTGCCGAGACATTCAGAGACCGGTACTTGACCCCTGCAGCTCAGGCTTGCTATTGGCGACGATTGATTCTAGCCTGGGCGGAGACGAGCTTTGTGCCTGATGCGTGGGAAATAGTGGAAGGGCCTGGAGGCGCTGTGAGCAGATTTCGTGGTATTCCTTTTGAGACATTCGTGTAAGTCGACACCGTCACAATGCTGCTGGCTATTATACTGACAAAACGAATGAAGCATTCAAGCCGTGCAGCCTCGAAAAGACGCATGCACATGGCTGGCTAGATTGTTCTTCCAATACTAGCTGAATGGAATCACTACGTTTAAAACAGTAACTCCTATGCCGTCTCATTTTCATCTGATACTCGCACCCGTGAAGAGGAAATTCAAAATCTATACTTGAAAGTTGAAAATGATATCTACACTTAGTACGCTATCGTCTAGTATGTCTCCGTCGAAACTTGACATCCTGACAAATCATAAATCAATGTCATTATCCTCCCAGCTACATATAAATATATTTTCTTTATATCTCTATTCCATAAAGGGTTCAGGGGAACATGTGTCTTTATAGACACCTATAATCGCCACTCGATTTCCGGGATCTTCTAGAATAATCATGAATTGCTATGTAATATCAATCGAACAATAAAGAAATATTTACAAAAAAACGTAATCAGGCCAGGATCCTTATGACGGTTAGCTAAGCGCCTGAGTTTTTTGCTCGAGCAAAAGACTATTGCCTTACAGTCCGATCATTTGACAATCCCATCATTTACAGATCTCCTTTCTGTTTGTGATATTCCAACTGCTTACTTTCTTGATATTTAACTCGTGGCGCTGCGGTGAGGAGGTTAGTCACTATACTAAAGATTGATTGTTTTGCGATTAAGGGGGAGGAGTTGTGGGGTTTTTCTTGGTGTGACGCCATGCACTGCAAGTAGGAGACTAAACTTCAAGAACAAGTAGACTCCGACTGTATGAGGACTCTAAACTAAGGCAAGAAGAGAAGGGAAAGAAAGCTCAGCTCTCAGCTATGTACGACCGAAGTGGCCTTCTTAGTCAGCCACGCCAGTTCTCCTCAGGGGCTCGCAAGAGCCTCAACCACAACACGTGACGACTGCCATGCGTAGTTTGTTACATTTAGGGCCGGTACGAAGGTACGAGTAACTTTAAATGATCAAGCTGAACGCCACCGTTTGACTGTGTAACTGCGGTGCTGAGTTGTACTTTGCTTACTAATAAGCGCTCACCCTTAGCAAAATGAGCGAAAGCTTGATCATGAGAATCGAAAGTACGGTACTATACGAAAGTATGGAAGGGGGGTAAAAAGTCAAGAGCACCCGCTGCAGAGCGGTAAGACGTTTGAGCCAATCAAAATTATAGAATGTTGGCTTTTGCCCTATACTTTATAAATTCCCTCTTTAATCGGTGGCAGAACCAGGGAGGTGCTCTTGACTTCTTGAAACCCCCTTCTGTACTTTTCGTACATCAGGTATAGTCCTTGCACCACCAGCTTTTACTTAAAACGGCAAGGCTAGCTGCAGGAATTAATACACGAAGTGGGGTGGATTTGTAAATATAAGAGAAGTATAGCGAAGCCGGTTTTAAAGTTTACTATATAGCGGGCTTCTATCTTGAACTTGAATTTCTAGAAACAGTTAGGTAATATTTAGACTTGATTTTGTATTACCTATTACTATAGCGGGGTTGATGTTATGTGATTTTATTATATAACCTGCTAGTTATATTTATATTCTAGTTTCTTTTATATTATTTATATATCTCATTTATGTTGAAGATTAAAGCTTCTTTTGGAAGAGCCTCATTATTACGTAAGGAGTGGCGCACGGGCCACCCGCACAGGTATTCTAGAGGTTTATGCCCTTACTAGGCTTCTATTCTTAATAATTTATATATTATATTTAACATATATAGATATTATATACAAGCACATTATATTTGCTTTTACTTACACTAATGTTACGAAGTAACATTTGCACGTGCCACCATAGCCCTGAGGCTCGGTAGCCGTCGAGGCTACACAGAGAAGCTATGGGTGAAGATCACGGGACTAGGGTCACGTGATATGGATCCTTGTGGAGCTTTAGGATCCAAGGCTCCAGGAGCTTGGGATCCTGGGATCCACGAAGATCCAGGAGAACGAAGGTCTATATAAGTAGGATAGTTTCCACTCTAGATAGGAGCTTCGTGCTCAACTCAAATTGATTATCTTAACCCATAATCGGTAGCATTCGACAAGACCCCAAAGCTACTCTCTTCACGTGACTACTTGTACCCACTACCTATCCCAAACCAACCCGACGAAGTCGATTCGTTACAACTAACTTTATTTGACGATTTATATATTTGATAATTTATATATTTGACGATTTATATTTTTGACGATTTATATATTTGATAATTTATATATTTGACAATTTATATATTTGACAATTTATATATTTGACGATTTATATTTTTGACGATTTATATATTTATATATTTAATGTATATGTATTTGGGATACTTATTCCTTTATTCCTGTTTATTTATTTATTTACTTAACCAAACCGTCTTTAGTTTTGAAGTGGTTTTGGTAATTCGAATTAACTCGAATTATCAAGTCTCTTATTAAGCCCTCGTCTAAAATGTATCGAACTGCTAGTGGAAAGGAGCTTGTGACGGGAAAGTCTTCAATTATTGCACTGCCTACTCTATATCGTAGGTTATTATGCACAGGAAACTCTGGAAAGACCGCCCCATATTTTGGTCTATTAGCAAGATGCTACAAAAGCCCCGACTGAAAAGCACAATCGCTGCATGATCACATAAAGTCGTCCAAACGCTCCCCTATCACTGCTGTGCGCATTGAGCTGCTCCTCCCTCCTCCTCGTCATCTTCCCATTCTCCGCCTGCTCTGGGATCACCAGAGTTTGCACCAAACTAGTGTTGTCAGTATTGTGTTGTAGAATAGGGAGAGGAGGCTTACATCGTCGATGTCGGCATCGGATTCGTATTCAACTTCGTCGACTTCGGTGGCTTCAACCAGAGGATCAGGCTTGGGAAGGACCTCGCGAAGTTTGGCAAACGAAGCAGCATCGGCGGTCCAGCCATGTTCGGGGAATTCGATGTCAACTGTTAGGTAGAGATCACCCTTCAAGTCGCTCTTCTTTAATGGCATACCCTCCCCAGGAATTCTCAAGACTTGTCCAGGTTTCAGCACCTTTCCTTCAGGGTGATCCATGTGGATACCGCGGCCATCGAGGTGCTTAAGGACTACTCTGGAGAAGCCAGTGAGAGCCTCAGCAAGAGTGACCTTGAGATCTGCAGAGAGATCATCGCCGGCTCTGTGGAACACCTCATGGTCCTCCTCAGCGAGTGTGAAAACGATATCTCCAGGGGTTTGGTCAGGTACTTGGTCAGCCTCCCCTTCGAGGACGATTCTCTCGCCTTCCCGAGCACCCCGAGGAATATAGATCTCTAGTACTTTCTTTTCCGAGGTAGTGCGCTTGCCCTTGCACTTCTTGCACTTATCTTTTTCCTTAAAGATGGTGCCAGTTCCGGTACAGGTATCGCAGATTACTCGCTCTTGGGTAACAAGTCCTGGTCCGATGGATCTGAGGCCGACAGTAACACCTTGTCCCTTACATCTTTCGCAGGATTGTGGTTTCGCTTTCTCCTTGCCACCAGTGCCTTTGCAGTGATTGCAGATGACGTTCTTCGTGCTCGCAAACTTGACCGTTTTGCCCTTGTAAAGTTCCTCTAAGGTGACCTCATACTTCTGTTCTTCGTCTCTTCCACGTCTTGGTCTCTTAGGCCCAGCATCTCCTCCAAATCCGGGCGGCATACCTCCTCCCATACCACCCATACCACCACCCATACCAAACATCGACGCCAGAATATCGTCTAAGTCAACTCCACCAGGCATTCCACCGGCACCTCGGCTGGGATCAAACGCTGCCATGCCATGTGTGTCGTAGAGGTGACGCTTCTCTTCATCTTGAAGGATTTCGTAGGCTTGACTAACTGACTTGAACTTCAACTCCGATTCTTCTCTTAAATCTTCTTGGACTTTATCTGGATGATGTTGTAACGCTGCCTAGAAGACGTCAGCGATAGTCAATCAAGTCTGACAGACCCAAAAACCTTGTGGTATGCTTTTCTGATCTCTGCTTTAGTTGCAGATTTAGAGACACCAAGGACCTCTGGTCTTGTTAGAATCGTGGATCTTCGGCCCTGAATTGCCCACTCACCATAAAGATCTACCTCGTCCGCTGCAGCACCATTGGTAGCCATGATGAAGTCGTACTGGTTTTAGGACAATGTGTGCAATGCTGGCAATTTTTCGTACGCCTACGGCCCGTAAATTTTTGACGAGTGAAGATTTCAAGCAAGTAGGGCTCGAAAATCTGGCGATACAGGTGGATTGTAAAGTTTAGGCAAGTTCATAGGCAAATAATTATCGTTCTTTTTGAATTTATCTTGGCGGCAGTAAAGAGTTTGGAGCAACGCTCGGACCACCGGGCGTTTTTCTACAGGCACCGAACTTGGCGTGATGGAAGACAAAGCATCAAAACACCAGAGCATGATTTTGGAAGGCTGTAGCTACGTGGAGTGAAATGCCGTTGTTTATTTCGACAGTGCGGCGGACTACTGCATCCGGATGGATTTGCAATTCCTGCCGTAGCAGCAAACACGCTGGCAAGAGACGCATCCATACTCCGCACACATCAATATCTAAAGCCTCCCGGGAACTTCGAGATGGAGGACCAGTCAGGACACGCTTTGCTCCCTCGCCCACAGGATACCTCCACCTGGGGTCGTTGAGAACGGCTCTGTTCAATTACATAGTTGCCAAAGCTACTGGTGGTCAATTCATCTTGAGAATTGAAGATACAGATCAGGTGATTCCCCCTTTTCAAAGTTTCGATTTATACTAAGTGAACAAGACTAGGACAGTTCCGGGAGCTGAACAGAGGCTGTTTGAAGATCTTGAATGGGCAGGAATTGAATGGGATGAGGGTTGGTCCCACCTCACTTGTATTACATATTTATTACTCACTCGCCTAGGTCCTAAAATAGGAGGCCCATATGGTCCATATAAACAGGTTGGTTGCCCTGGAAGACTAATACTTCATTGCTGAGCAAATTCTATAGTCAGAACGTACACCTATATATCAAGAACATGCAGGAAAACTGCTAGAGAGTGGGCACGCATATCGATGCTTCTGTACCCCAAAACGGCTTGAAGCTTTAGCCAAGTTCCGAGCCTACGCAGGACTGCCGCCAAACTATGACAGGACATGTTTCCATCTGCCAAAAGCGGAATCTGACGACCGAGCTTCAAAAGGAGAACGCCATATTATCCGTCTCAAAGTTCCCGAGAAATATCCTGTCTTCAGTGACATGGTCTATGGTATCGTTCGGCAACGACGAGAGCTCAAAAAAAGAACGGCCACCGAATCTTTCGATGATCCTGTCCTTATAAAGTCAGACGGCTTCCCTACCTACCACCTTGCCAACGTCGTCGACGACCATCTCATGAAGATCACCCATGTGATCCGTGGCGCAGAATGGATTTCATCTACCCCCAAACATCTCGCCATGTACCAAGCCTTCGACTGGACCCCTCCTAAATTTGCCCACGTCGGTCTCCTCCTAGACAAAGACCGACAGAAACTCAGTAAACGCACTAGCATTTTCGGTACCGGCTCCATCGACATTACAAGCTTCCGTAACCAAGGCATCTTCCCCGAAACACTAACCAACTTTGTGGCTCTTCTCGGCTGGTCGCACAACGAGAAACAGGATAGCATGTCCATGGAAGGCCTAATAGAAAATGCAAGCATGAAGTACACAAAAGGTGATACAGTAGTCGGATTCGAAAAACTCTGGTTCCTGCAGAAACGCCACACAGCCCGCTACGCCGCCCTCCCTCCATCCACAAACCCATTACACAACCTCGACGACCTAGCTGTAAAGCCCATAGTACAGCTGTTAGATAAGCGGACCGAAGCCGAACCGCTCTCAGCCTACACTTCCATGCCCGCTTCTTCCCGTCCAGCCTACGTACGCAGCATCCTGACCGCCGATGCTCACAACTATCTAACCCCCTCTGAATTCATAAACCGCAACATTGCCTTCTGGGTAGCTCCCTCAAAGTCAGATCTAGAAGCCTTCTTTCCCCACGGACTAGAGATAGTATTACGCGGTGTGCCTTCGAGGGTTGATCCGAAGCCGCATTTTGAGGTTTTCAATGTGTTCAAGGCAATTGAGGAGGTTCCGGCTGGGGAATGGACGAAGGAGGCGTTGAAGGAGAGGGTAGAGTGGATTACTGAGCAGGGGACACATTTGTCGTTGGGTGAGAGTGGGTTGATGGGGGATGCTGAATATGAGGAGGGGTTGGAGACGCGGGTGAGGAAGGGATGGGCGAGGGCGGTGCATAAGCATTTGAGATGGGCGGTGACGGGGGGCCAGCCAGGTCCAGATGGCGTGCTGACAATGCTGATTTTGGGGAGGGAGGAAACAGTTGCGAGATTGAGGTTTGCGAGGAAGTGGTGGGAGGATAGGGTGGAGCAGATAGAGCAGGACGCTAAGTTGGCTGCTCATGTTGAGAGGGTTGAGGTGTAGGTGAATTTGTCTGCAAAATTGGCTGCTGAAGTTGGCTGGGATGAGAGTGAAAGGGAGAAGATTTCTAGTGATTCACGAGCGGATTTTGACTATGAGAACTTTTGACTGTAGTATCAATCGTGTGTGAATATGCGTGTATGTAGACTGTAGAAGCGTCGGAATTTTCTGTTCTGAAATTTTGTTTGATTTCACTTGTGGGAGATGAAAAGGAACAAACAGTCGTATCTTCATTCTGCGTCTAAGATCATCGCATTTTCGTGATTCATCCATCCACCTTAAACGCCGTTCATGAAATTTGTACGCCAAGCAATGCTCTTGAGACTCGCAAGAACTCTAGATGCTCGCAAAGTAATGTCAACCTCCACCTCCGCCTCCACCCACCACTCCCTTCTATCGTCCCCACGCACTACTCTGCCCCCTCTAATCCTCAGCCTCAACTTCAACCTGGGTCTCAGTCTCAGCAGCCGCAACAGGAACAACCTTAGTCTCTGCGTCCGTCGGAACAACCCCGCCGAGCCCATTGAACAACTTCGCCTTCACCGCTCCCGCCATCAGTCCTGATGATTCCTCCCCAGCAATCTTGTTACTATCCCTGACTACCTTCTCCAACTGCTGATCCATAGCCTTCGAACCCTGCGACCCAGCTTGCTGTCTCGACGTACGTTGAATACCACTCCCAGCCTGTCTAATCTTCGAACTCAAGTCCAACATCTGCTTGCTCGAATATTCGCGGTTAGTGAAGAGCGGACTTTGACTAAGCGTTTGAACCCAATATTTGTTCCACAACAACTCCAGCAAATGCGTATCAAGCGAACTCTTGAAATGAGACACCTCCAGAGAATAGTACCGGCTGGCATGAGCACCAAAGTCTTCAATCTTAGCTAAAGGAATGGTCTGGTATCCATCATCGGCGGAGGTGTCCGCAGGCTTATAGTTGTCGGGATAGGTTCTGAAAGCTCCGATCTCGACTTTGCCAGCAGAAATGGTGCGATCAGGATCAATGACCACAGCCAGGAATGGGTCCGAGAAAGTCTGTTGCGTAGCTTGCGTACTGACATCAATACCACTGAGCCAGCAGCCGTAGCCCGGATGACTATGGTACCAACCCACGGCATTTTCCAACTTCCCTTGGTCGCGACAAGCCTGCAGATATCCCACCATATACTCGTTTGCCTCATCCTGCGCATTCACCCTCGTCTCTGTTCCTTCAACGGGCAGTCTGAAAGCATCAGTAACAATGATGGTGTCGCCTGCGATCTTGCCCTGCATCAGGCCCATGACTTCAATAGCGCCGCCGGAGCGGGCGTGCATGACCATTTTGAGGAGGGCGACGGCTGAGATTCGTACGTTTTTGAAGTGGTGCGGGTCGGTTCGCCATGGTTTGGCTTCGCCAATGGCTTTTTGCTCTGCGGTATCGTAGGTATAGAGGGCGTCGCGTTGGGGGTCGACGAGTTTGATGTTGTTGTCAAGCTCTGTGTGATAAGTCAGTCTGAGAACAGCTTGAGAAGAGATTTTTAGAGGGTTGAGAGAGGGTTCGTAATTACCCCATGTCTTGTACGCGGTGTTCATCTTGAGGACTGCACGTTGTCAAACGGGGGGAATGATGTCTGACTGTTATTTTATTGTAGTCGATTAAGGTCGGAGAAGTTGGGGTTTGGAAATGTGGTGGAGGCGAGCTGAGGTTGCAGCCTTGTAGATCCCACCCTGTTCAAGGCGGCCGTGTGTGCATGGAGGGGTTGAATGTGAAAGACCAGACCAGATTTTCCGAATTAAATAAAAGTCACAGAGGGAGTCCGAATTTTCCAAAAACATTGAGTAAATACAAACATAAAAACAGCTTAACCTATATTAAGCACCAAAATACTGTAAATAGTTGAAATGACGTTGTTTTCTCCCATCGGAACCCAAATGCGGGGGCTCTTGAAAACGCGCTAATAAATTACCCTCCGCTGGTGAAACCGTCACCCGGTCAACACGGAAGGAGCGACGGTGCAAAATACAATACGAAGTACAGGTCCATCAACTCGGTTACAGAACAGAACGCGACCCTTCCCCAAGACTCAAGTACACTCTTTGATGAGCTGCTCGCAAGTTATACTGAAGGTTTCGCAGTCGCGATCACGTCTCGATCACTGCTGAAACTTTCTAACCCTTCAATTATCACACTTTGGCCTCGGCCGCCGTCTTTGCATCCTCGAAGTCAACTACACAGTACATGCTATAGAACACAGCTGGTCCCAGCAACTAGGGTCCGGAATCTTCGTCATGGATACCAGCTATATTTCTTCGCAAGTTTCGACAACTCTTGAACAACTCTGTGGTCTCTTCGATGAGATCGGAGTTCCTAGCCATGACCGCGATGCTCGACAGTCGGAGGCAAGTATCTGGGACCATCACGTCAATAAAGCTTTATCTGACTTGCTATAGTTTTTTACTGCAATCTCAGAGACATTACACAACCAAGTCCGTCTGGTTACCTCCGAAAAGAACGGGATGTTGGAGGAGGGCCAGCGGATTATCATGACAATTAAGCAAATGGCGTCTTCCCTTGATGATATCAAGTCACGACACGAACACGAGGCAGAGGACGAGGATCTTGAAATCACATACCCGTTGATGCGCTGTTTGAATGTATTGAGGGAAAAACATGTTCGGGTCTCAGAGTTACACAAGGAGCGATTTGAGCAGGTTAAGAGTGAGTAGATGAGTTCACTCAATAAAAAAACAAGATATGCTAACGGTCTGCAGAACTCGTACAGGCCCTCCAATCTTACTCTTCCCACCTCGAATCCTCATTCATAAAAATTGCTCTCCCCCCTACGGCTCCGAATGCCAGTATCTCCCCAACCTTCGACCTCTCCACATCATACGTAACTGCTCTTGACGATGAGTTCACTCGCGTTTACGAGGAATACACGCGCCGTGTTGCTACTGTCAAGGCTCTCTCTGAACACATCATTCAACTATGGGCTGAACTGGGTACACCGCAGGCACAGACCGACGCGACGATTGTGAAGTATTACCGAGACTCGCCTGAGCAACTGGGTTTGCATGAGGAGGATATAAGCCGATTGAGATCAAAGAGAGACAAGCTTGCTGAGGAGAAGAAGTTGCGTGAGAAGCGTTTGAAGGAGCTTAAGGATATGGTTGAGGGACTTTGGGAGCGCTTGGGAGTTGAGGAGCCTGAGCGAAAGAAGTTCTTGAACGGCAACCGAGGCTGTGGAGTGCGTCAAATCAACGAGTTCGAGGACGAATTATCACGACTTAACGAACTCAAAAGACAAAACCTTCACTTATTCGTTGAGGATGCCAGATACAAGCTTCAGGAACTCTGGGACGGACTTTACTTCTCAGAAGAGGAAATGTTGGAGTTCACCCCCGCATTCTCAGACGTTTATAGCGATGCATTGCTCGAGGCACACGAACAGGAGATCTCCCGATTGGAGGCTCTAAAGGAACAGCGCGCACCGACTCTGGCTCTCATTGACAACCACCGATCACTTGTAAAGGACCGTGATGATTTGCAAGCTTCTAGTCAAGATGCTTCACGCTTGCTGGGCCGTGGCCAAAAGGGCGAGAAGCGTGATCCGACCAGATTATTGAGAGAGGAGAAAATGAGAAAGCGAATTGCGAAGGACTTGCCAAAAATTGCGGTTCAGCTGAGAAGGGTCTTGGAGAAATGGGAGGATGAATACGGACGGCCCTTCTTGGTTCACGGTGAGAGATATCTCGATGAACTCGAAGCTTCTGAAGCAAAGCCTGCCCCTGGTCCTCGATCGAAGACACCTGCCGGCCCCCCGCCAAGTACGACAAAGAATGCGAAATCAGCTCCCCCTTCACGATCGAACAGTGTGGTCAAGGCCCCACCATCTAGAGCTGGAGCCAAGACTCCTACTGCTGGTGGAACTTTGAGACGCAACCCGATCGCGAGCGGAACTTCTACGATCAAGTCACCCTCGAAGATTCCCGCACGAGCTCCACTCTCTAACCTCAACCATGGCGGAAACTCCCCAGAGAGGCGAGCTGCTCATCACACCGGTACTATCAGGGGAAAAATGGGCCCACCACCTAGAGCTCCTCCGCCAAAGATGAGAGATCTCTTCGTACCGCCGCCTCCTACTCCTGTCACCCATTTCCGTGCTGATAGCGTTGCCTCGAGTGGAAGCGTTCGTCATGTAGAGCCGGAGGACAATTTCTATGATGGAGAGCAGTATACACAACCACCACAACATCGCGAGAGAGAGAGACCTCAATCATATCATGAACTCAAATCGTCGATGCGTCAAAATGAGAGAGACCCTCAATACAGCTCGTCATATCATGCAACTGGTAGTCGCCAAATCTCAAACACCTCGAATGCTTCGCATAGCACTACTGTTTCTGGATCTGAGAACTGGCAGACGATTGAGGATGATTCTGAGCCTGAACCTGATGCTTCCGAGGCCTATTATGCTAAGCTTCGTGCCGCCCGTGGAAAGCGATTCACACCAGAGGAATACTCTCAAGGTCGTGAACCGCCAAAGAAGCAAAAGGGAATTCTGTCGTATGGTACTCGTGCTGCTGGACTCACGGACGACCAAGGAAACCGGATCCCATCTGGTAGCGAAGCCAATTGGACTGACGAGGACGCTTTCTAAGCTCCCAACAACCTTTGCTTCCTGTAACATCTTCTCGCCATTTTCATCACTCTCAGATAGACTCGACTTGCTGCATAATGTTTTGTTGGTTTCTGCGTCTCACACCATGATAGTCATGAGCAATGCTTTCTGAATGATTATGACGACCTGGATATCCGGACGACGACCCTCACATTTCCCAGCGCGTGCACACTCACACCAAAAGTCGACTTGCTTCATTTCTTGTATTTTTCTTTCTGGCATGGATCTCTTCTTGTTATAACGGATTTCAGCATGGCCCGTACCCCGTTCTCACAATCATACTACCTGGCTCTTGTTTGTTGGAGTAAAGGCGCCCTGCAAAGGATTGGGGTGTATTATGGCGCTTGGAGATTTGCCATATTGATTGAGGAAGGGGACGGCGAGGGTGGTTATTGTGCGGTTGTATGGAGTAGAATTGAATGCAGCAATGAGACCGTCAATTAAACGTTTTCTTCTGTAGTTGTGGTGGGCATAAGTGACTAGTTGTACGGCTGGAAATGGAAGGTGTCGTTACGAAGTTAACAATTGCACAGCCACATTTACGCACGGATGAATGAGACGGCCGTTTTTGTCAGCATTAAAGGGAACACAACAACATAATGCGTCATAATAATTTATACATACCGAGTTTCAATTGGCTTGTGTCTGAGCCGGGTTTCTTGAGAAAGTTACGTTAGATTTCAGTTTAAGCAGACAGTGTTGACTCACTTGTCTCTGTAGTCATCGCGAGGGGATATATAACCCCGCGTTTGGTCGTGCCTCGAGTCTAGGTTCCTCCTTCATACATACATAGCATACCTATGCAGATAATGGCAGATAAAATCCTAAGTATATTCTTCTTTCTAGCCCCATGAAGTAAATCTAATGCGAACAGACACGGCTCTGAGCCAGAAAATCTCGCTGGATATCCCAGGCGGTGAATACTTCCTCACCACATACGAAGAAGGGGATGTTGAGGCGTTGCAAAAGGTGCTTGCTGTGGATGCCATTGCTGATCGATTGATTATGGTTCCGAAACCGTGAGTCTTCATCTTCTATCGTATCGGGGTGTATCAATTAATGTTGTCAATAGTTACACGCTTGAGGATGCGAGGTTTTGGTACGTATGGTTTATATTTCATTGAAGTAGTGATGAGGAGTGTGGTGCCGTGAAGGAGGGATTTGATAAAAGAGCGTGGCTGTTTTGCGTGGCTCTTACTTTCTCTACCCCTCGCTGTCTCTGGACCAAAGAACATGTTCCTGACGTTTGCTAGGGTTTCTCTGCAAGTAGGCGCCAAAGCCGAACTCCTGAAGCTGGAGACGGTTGAGGAAAGGAAGAAAGCGTTCTTTAAGCAAGGGAATTCCATTCCATTACAAGTTATCAGACATAAAGAGGAGTTTATTGGGTGTATTGGGTTGACGCCGAAGGGGGAGGAGGTTGTGGAGATGGGATATTACCTCTCCACCTACCATCAAAAAAGGGGCATCATGCCCGCCGCCGCTCGTGCCGTTCTCGAATACGCCGCGAAAAACTTGTAAGCCCCTTCCAAATCCTATCAATCCCTCTTCCGTCTCCCACCCCAGATTTTTATACTCCTTGGATGCTTAAGCAGACTGGGATGAGTAAGGCACTAATGGATAGTAGCGGGGTGAGAAAAATACACAGCAGTGCGGATTATTTGAATGCTGGAAGCGGGAAGGTAATTGAAAAGGTTTCGAGGGAGACGGCAGTTGGTGAGGTGAGGGTGGGTAAGATGGTTTTGACGTGGCCAGCTAATAAAATGGTGGGGAGGAGTACGGAGAGTGAGAGTACGTTCTGGGAATGGAGTATTTTAGAAGACTAATCGAGGAGATGCCAAATATGGGAGGGTGTTGAGAGCGCTGAGCAGTGAAAGAATTTGACTGTGTGATAGACTGATAGTTAGATGTGAGAGTCATAGGATGCTCTTGTCTAGAAAATTAATAAAACACCGTGAACTAAGAAATGAAGCTGTCCAAAAGATACGAGAGTAGATTATCATCCCAAGCGTCTAATCCAGACGATGACAATGGCTTTAAATAGCCGACGGAGTTTTCTCCAGCAGAAGAATATGCCAGAGAGCTGAGAAAAATGAGAACTAGGGTGCCGACGATTGGGGGGGAGGTCAGGCTTGACTGTTAAACAGTATGGTGGTTGTGCTTGTGAGTGAGTTTCTTGGTGTTCAGAATGGTTCTGATGCTGGTGGTGCGGAGATGACTATATGAGTGCTTGTTAGGTGCTTGTGATTCGCAAGGGCGCAACGAGGGTAGCGTCTTACCAATAGACACGAATAAAGAGTGGAAGTGTTTACAGTTATATTAGCGAGAGCGGAGGAGTTGCGACGGAATCCGTGCCCATTTGGCAGTTCAACGATACGGGGTTTATGGTGCCAGCAAATAACGAACCATATTATCTCGTTGTGAACGAGTTTGGAATGTTTGAGAATGTAGTGATGCAGTCCCTGTGGCTAGAATAGGAGAGGAAGAAGCAATTGGCATTATACAAGGTTGTTGAATTTCTATAGAATTGGTATAGCTTCTCTGCGTTGTCTATCATGGATTCTATCAGCTTGATCTTAGTGAGTAACCTAGAGGATTGCGGGCCTATGAGTTCGAAGATATATACCGTAACTACTAGAGCAGCCCATTGAGATCGAGTAGCAATCTCTTCTTTCCACCACCGGGTGCTCGGTCTATATACCTTATACCATTCCACGCCCAGCTCTGCCTTGATTTTCCTACAAGGCTACAACTCTCAATTCTTGGGGCCATAGGCCGGACTATGACCAACTTTTACCTTGCTGGTCTTTAGTGGACTGTCAAAAATTTATAACAGATCACCACCCTAGGGTTTTATTGCATCTAAGACTGACATGTGCATCAATTTATTTCGCAGCACTGAGATATCAAGTCGTAATTGACCAATGGGTAGTGTTGGATTTACCCATCAACTGCCTCCAATGCACAAAACTCAAACTTAGTAGTGATCAGTAATGGAGGCTTGCAGCGAGGGGGAAAAAACCAGTGAGGGGATTCCTAGGGGTGCTGTGCCTGGGGAGGAGGCCGAGTACGGCGCCGGTGATCCAAATCCAGCAGGTGTGGCGATGGGGAGTTGGCGAGGGGGTGTTTCTTGGAGTCGCTGTGTTGTAGTAATGGGAAGCCCGGGGTGGGTGTGCTGATGAATTATATACTTACTTGATCCTGTTTGTGTGCCGTCTGACTTGGGTTTATTATGAAAACAAAACCGTGGTATCGACAACACCAGTGGATGTTGATGATTAGGAGAACTGTGATGAGTAGGCTTGAGCCGATCTCCCGGTGGATTTCGAACTCGTGGAGCTCGAGTTTGCAGTCTGAAAGTAGCTAACGAAAGGATCAAGGGCGGGACTAAGAGGCGCATAAGGCTGCTGTCTTGCCTTCTTTCTGAACTGCGATATATGCATTATCTGTTGGGACTTAGCTTAGCCCTGGAGAAGGACTGCGATTCAGGGAAAGGAGATTAATGGCGTACAGTAATCAGAAGCACACTAATGAAGCCACAGTTGTATATCTAGGTTCAAGTGTGAATGTGCGCTTGAAAATTTCCCGAACCACACTATTAGAGGTTTATGAAGCAAGGCTGCCAGGTCGAATCAGCTACCCACAACACCAATTGATGACAACTCGCAACGGTACGGCGGGAGAGGTATCATTGGTGTGATAATGCTGAGAATAGGAGAATACTCCACAGCTACAGCAATGGAGTTCGAATCAAGGGGCGCAGCCGGCGGGACGTGAATCTAGAGAACAAGCAAAACATGGGGATTGGAAATTGCAACTACTTTCAGAAAAATAGTGGCTCACTCGGGAGCTTCGTGAGTAACTCTATGGGCTTGAATAATTAAGAATACCGAATACTGAAATAATCGTGCCCGCTGAAGTAACTCCCATGGCGTAAATATTCAAATCTTGTAAAATATCTCTACTCCTGGAGCAAAAAACTTCTCGCTTTCAGGAAATAGCCTACTTAGACGGAGCCGTCTGGATGTCAGTATTAGCAGCATAGAGAGAGATGGAATTGTAAAATACACCAAGAACGGAGATTGAAAGCAAAACACAGGATGGGCTATCATCTTTCTACTATTGTACAACAAGTTTTTCCACACTATCCTACACTTTAGCGTCTCCTTAAATACCAGTTGAAAGCCAATTGCTGAGTGTCCGGATGGAAGGGCGTTGGAACCTCGGCTAGGCCTTGCTTTGCAACCGGATGTCTGATGTAAACAGCCGAGCAAATCTTGTGGCTGACTTCCAGGTATCGCGGGATGAATGCAAAGGCGCTCATGTAAGGTCTCGGCCGCCACGGGGTTGCGTATGGCTTTAGAGGGTCGACTGGATTTTCTCGAAGACTCCTGACAAGGTTGTCAAACCTTTCTTTAGCTTCGGGATTCAGGGTATCTTCGGGCTTTGCAGGTGTTTTGTACAGCTTAGCCTTCCTTGGCTTGGGTTTCTCATGATTGGTCCTGTCCGAGGTCTCCTTTTCCGGCCTAAAGACTTTTTTTGCTTGAGCCTCCATCTTGCGCTTGGACCTGTCTTCTGCTTCTACCTGCCATGTTGTCGCTTCTCGGTCCAATCTTTCCCGCTCTGCCTGTTTCTTTGGCAACTTAAGGTCGGTGTTTTTGACGATCTCCTGGATCGCTGCGATTTCGTTATCCACTTCAGAAGCCGAGGAGCTGTACACCCGGGCCAGAGCTGCCCTAGTTCTCCTCATAGCTTCCCTGATCTTTATCCTGGCCTTGGTACCAAGTCTGCTAGAATTCTGTACACGCTGTACCTGCACGTGGAGTCCTTCGAGCAGTACTCTGCGTTCGCTACTGAGATCTGGGTGCATTGACGGGAATTGATTCGTTCCATTGTCTTGGAATGTGTGAGTCGATGCCGAGTCACTCTTTTCTCCCCTAGCTTTCTCCTTGGCCTTCTTCTGGGCCAGCCTTACTGCCATACTATTAACAGCGGCATTCATAGCACTCCTTTTTCGTCGAGCAACACGTCCTACTCGGTTTAGCTCCGTAGGTTTTGGCGTTCCTGTCGCAAATAGAACCCGGTCAGGCTCTACCTGGAACATGTCGCCTGGGTTCAAAAGATATCCAGGGTACGGCATCTGGAGACCAATTAGCAATTGCATATCCGAGAGCACATAGAAGCCGTACCTTCTTTCCATTGACCTTGACCTGCCCATGTGTGACGAATTGACGTGCTTGTCTAGCACTGCTTGCAAACAAGGCTCGCCAAATCGCCATATCTAGCCGTCTCTCAATTGGGGCAAAAGTCATATGCATATATGGAATGCTTCTCTGGCCAAACCGAATCTTGTCCAAATCTAAAGGTTTGTCACGGCCTGATCCTCGCCCAGCGGCAAGCTCTGATCCATCGTATTCTGCCAGGTACTTATGGTCCATGGGGACGACAGCATTCAGTCGTGGGGTAAACATGCGTTGCCATTGCCCTTCCCGGATCTGCTCCCCATGGTATCCCCGTAACGTGGATTTGGCAAGCCATTTCTGCTGATAGTATGTCGGGAATTGGATATTTGGCTTTCGTAGACGCGACAGATTGTAAAGATTGTACTTGTTCCAAGTTGCCCGGAATTTCTAAATAGAGCCTTGCTGTTAGCTCCTGAAAATAGGAACATGGGGAGATTGAAGGAGAGTCTGGCTGCGGCATACCGGCTTCTTGAGACCGTGAAATCTCTTTCTTGACATGATGACAAACCCGAGGTGGTATAGGTGCTGAGCTGCCCAATTCCTCTTCCCTGATGTCTCGACAAGTGTTGATCTGTGATTTTGCTGAGGTTCAAATCTTCAAAATAACCAAAACTAGAGGTGCGCTAGTAGGGATCCTCCGGTGTGACTAGCTGTGCTGCTAGCGTCCCACCTAGCGCCGCCCCTCCGTTTTTCACATTTTGAACCTGCAATAATTTTCGAGCTGCAACTTGCAACTCTTCAACCAACGAACAGGAAAATCCCACTTTATGTTGGTATTTTACCGGAAGGTCAATTCTTCGACCTAAGTTCGCGGAATCATTTGCATTGTAAGCTAATTCAACATTGACAAAATCACTTTCGATTTAAGCTCTTCCGTTCTAATTTCATCACCTTTCCACCCCGCTATCTCCCCTAGAGTCATTTTGTCAGTCATTCAATTCACCGCCTACTTTGCAACATTTCAAAAACCTTTCGCGCATAACTAACAAAACTTCACACAGCTCGACAACCTCGAGATCATATCTCTTTAATAAACCTAAGCCGGAAAGACTACTTCAGTCGCCGACAGGATGTCTGCGCTTCCTGCTGAAGCTGCTGAGCCTACCTCACTCCTCGACACTATCATGAAGAAGGATGTTAGTGATGCGCCTGCACAATCCGAACAGGACACCACCATGAGCGAGGTCAAGGCTGAGGTCATGGCTGAGGTCAAGGCTGAGGTCAAGGCCGAGGTCAAGGCCGAGGGCAGTGAGAAGAACGAAGCCAAAGTTAAGGAGGAAAAGACTGAAAAGGACGGAGTTAAGGTCAAACAAGAAGAATACCGCAAGAATGACCGAAGCAAATATTTCAAACGGGAGTATACCAATGACCGCAAGCCATACATCAAGCGCGAATACAACGACCGCAAAGTCAACAACAGCAAGTTTGATCCTACGATTCTGCCTGACTCTGACGAGCCAGCTCTTATCCGCAAGCAGGTATATTTGCCACACTTTCTCATAGATATATTACTTACACAGTTCCCAAGGCTGAGTTCTACTTCAACGACGTCAACCTTCCTGGTGACGATTACATGATGGGATTGACTGGCGGTTCAGAAAACAAACCCGTGCCCCTTGCTAAAATCCTTACATTCAAGCGCATGCGCCGATTCAAGAACGTCTCTGCTGTTGTGGCAGCCCTCGAAACCAGTGAGACCCTCAAGATCACAGGCCCACCAGGTGGAGAGGTGCTTACTCGCATCCACCCTCTTGTTATCCACGGCTCTGGCTCTAGTGAGGAGCATGGTAAGCTGGTCGCTCGAACTGTTTATGTCAAGGGCTTCGGCGATGAGCAGCGCGGCACTCAATTTGACCTCGAAGCGTTCTTCACCACCTTTGGTGTCACAGAAAAGGTTAAGCTGCGCCGCTCTGCTGACGATAATTCGTTCAAAGGCTCTGTCTTTGTCATCTTTGCAGATGAGGAAACTGCTCAGAAATTCCTTGCCCTTGATCCAAAGCCAACTTGGAAGGGTGACGAGTTGGAAATTAAGTCAAAGAAGGATTACATGGATGGAAAACTTGAGGACATTCGCGAGGGTAGAATGGAGCCTGGCAAGACCTGGTCCAGAGCAGGTGCGGGAGTCCGGGGTAACAGCCGTGTATTTAGAGGCGGTGGTGGTAACAGAGGCAACCGTGATCCTGACGACTGGAAGAAGCGCAGGGAGCACGATAGAGAGAACGGCTTCAGAGATGATCACCGGGGTGGCCGAGGCCGTGGTCATGGAAACCGTGGACATGGACGTGATGACCGAGGTCGCAATGACAGAAATCGTGAGCGGGACGAGAAGGATAAGTAAGAAGATACCCTGTTAAGATTTTAACCATCTACTTACATATCATTAGTACTGTCAAGGCCGAACCCAAGGACGTCAAGACAGAGGACAAGCCAGTTCAGGAGGCAAGCGAGAAAGCAAGCAATGCACCAGCCTCAACCCCAGTCGAGAACGAGAAGAAGCGCGCACGCGAGGATGACGGAACGGATGAGAAGCCTGCAAAGAAGGTTGACACCAAGTCTTGATGCTGATTGGGATCCTACTATCGATGCTTTTTGATACCCATCTCACTCACTATTACGAATCTTCGGCTGGGTAGTCTTCATGATCTTCTTGTTTTCCTGGGCTGTACAATTGGCGTTATAGGCTGGTTGGCTGTTGTTACTCGAAAATCACATACTTCTCATTTCTCATAGATTGCGGTTTGCTCGTTGCAGTCTTTTGGTATTTCCAATTCTGCTGAGCTCTCTGCTTCTAGAGAAGTTTCCCAAAAATCGGCTTGCCCGGGCTTCTCAGCGCTAAAATATAGAAGAATGAAAATCGCATTTACTGCACAATACATCTGACTCTTCATGTGACTTGGAAACGTTCTAAAGCTGGAGAGTGTAACATTGGATCTAAGTTACATGAGCCCATATATTCTACAATTTCCCACACATGTACTCCGTCAATCCACACAGCTCCTCCGTCCTAGCTCCCTGGATGTATGTCCACATAAGAGATTTCAATGATACAAAAGACCGGTATTCGCTACTTTTTGAACACCCGCCTGACCCCCTGTTCTTCATCATACAAGCACAATCCCGCTCGCTATGCAACAACTCAACCCAAGCATCTCCTAGTGTATAATCTCTCCCAAATCAACATGGACAGCCTCCCACGGCTTCGACACATTCCGACTCTCCATATCACTCGGCACCCTCACATTGTTGCCCGGACTATAGCAGTACCAAGCTTTTAGAGCATTCGCGCTAGCTCTGAGTCGACCCTCGGTCAGACTTGCTCCTGCGCCCTCTCCCAACTTGTCTTTCCCACTGAAAATGCCAACCACAAACACAGGCGCTCGACTCGCTCTTCCAGACTCAGACAGCATCCTAGCAACTGGGTACTCGAAGTCCTCTCTAGCACATAACCGCGAAAGTTCCCTGACCGGATCTTTGAACTGGAAGAGGGTAGAGATATCCAGATGTCTGCTCAACACATGCTGCTTCACAAATTGCTTCGCAGCATCCCGTCCAGCATGCAGAAAGAGACTGCCCACTACAGCCTTCACGAATCCCGCATACGCTTGATCAGTAGGCAAGGGCATCGTGCTATCCGACTCCCTCGGTATCGTATCGCCAAACTCGTCATCATATACCACTCTACTGCTCATGCCTCTCCTATAAAAGTCCCTATACGGTCTCGTACTCCCACCCTCCATATTGAGCTTCGATCCCGGCGCCATCTTCTCAAACTGCAAGAACCCAGGATCGACCTCCTCTCCAGGCGCAGCTGCAGTCTCCACACCCCATTCGCGGGCTATCAGTTCAAGCGTTTTTGGCCCATTGTAAGCGTAGGTGGCGGCGAAGAGGATGCCCATGGGTAGACGGGGGTATTTGCATAGGAGGTATTCGGAGACGTGGTAGGAGATTATGCTTCCGCCGACTTGAGCCAGAGATGCATTGTTGAAGCTAGGATTCTGGTTTGCGGACGGATCGACCAATGTGCGTGCCATTGTTTCTATTGGGAGTTTTCGAGGTAAGGAGAGACGGGCATGCAGCGCTGCTAGTTTTGCTGACTGGGAGGCCTGAGAAGGATGTGGTGATGCGTTTCCGCTCCTCGATTGTCGATGAACCGTGTTCTCATATTGTAAATCTCCATCTTCGAGTACCAAGTCCATGTTCATAGAGGAAGAAGATTGGTTCCGCCTTTGTTGCTGTATGCTAGCATTTTGGGGGGCTCGTAGACAGCATGGCCGTACAGAGTGCGGAGCCAGCAATTGCGCTCCCCATCGTCCCACTCGTGCTATCTTCATGGATCCTACTGCCCTCTCTCAGCAGTCGTGAGTTGAGGAAAGTGTTGGAGTGCGAGAAGTAGTTGCCGTGGTAGAGATGTGCACTCAGTTTCCCCTACCAAAAATTCAACCAAGCTTCCTCACACGATCATAGAAATTCGGGACCTAAGGGACATTACACGTGACGAGAAGCGCGCTAGTTCAACCTCGCATCTCAAACCGACGTCGAGGGAACAGCAACTTCAAAACACCTTCCCGCGGCAGAGCAATTGATCAAAATGGTATGAATATTATGATGTATAATTGAAATTGTGCATTGCTAACAGCTTCTAGGGTGGCGGCGGCAAAATCCCGTAAGTCAATGGCTTTCAACGAGCTCCAGACTAATACCCCGAATCCTAACCTTTCCCTCAATCAGATACCCCAAGCACGTCTGGTCACCAGCAGGTGGCTGGTACTCCCAACCCTCGAACTGGAAAGCAAATACGGCAGTCCTCGGTGTTGTCATCATGGGAATCACAGCTGCGATGTGGAAGCTGAGCGCGGACAGAGAGGTGCGGACTAGATTTCCTGAGGAAGGGAGATTCTTCCCTAGTCGATAGTAAGTTCTATATGTGTTGGGGTGTAGATCAGGCTAATAGGGTAATAGCTGGAGTAAACAAATTATCGAGCACGAGAAGGGTTTGAAAGATACGAAGACGGACTCGTAGACGGATACATGGGACTGTATATATTAGGGAGTCTTAAATGGAACGGGCAGCTTCAATGCGTGAATGAGAACATATTTGAAGTTTCCGGTGCACCTTTGACAGTACGGACAATTGCTGTAACCATTTAGCACTGTACCACTGAGCACCGTTGCGATGGAGACTTCGAATTTCAGTCTGCGGGGAACCGTTTTGCCATAACGCAACTCTTCTGCGATCGGTCTACTTTTTTGCATCTCTAAATTATAAGTAGAATTACGTAAGGCTCTAGGTATGAATCATGGTTTCCTACTCTTGGGGTCTTGAGTTGAGTCTCTGGTTTCAATTATTCTGCTGTTCAGGATCTTTCAATTGTTTATTTTGTGTCCATAACTCAAGAATTCGAGGTCGGATTCGGGTATAAATCATCAACTTCTTCTAATTCTTTATTTGAACTTCAAATGCTACTCATTTCCGTCTCGCACGTCGCCGTAGTGTTCTCATCTGTTTGGCTTAAAGAGGTGAAGCCTTGGGCTCATTGTCATCTTTCTAGATTTCTTACCCCAAATATAGGAGGTAACCAACCCCCTGACACGCAAAATCCAACAGCAAGGAGACATGATTGTTAGGACAGGTGGGATAAAGCCCTATTTGACAGCTCATTCGTTGAAGTAGAAGATTATTCCAAACTGTAACTGGTTAGCACTCAGTTCATATTCGGCTAGCCCAAAAAAACTTCGCGATTAATCGCAAGGACGTGCAGCTAGTAGAATCCACGATTTTATGAAACCTAAAATTAAATTATAGAAAATAATAGGCCTAGATATAGAAAACCCCTATTTTATACTGGTTTTATTAGTGTTTGAAAACCTGAAGTAGGGATTAGAGCGTCCTCGTGATTAATCGCGATGTTTTTTTTGGGCCAGCCTAGTTCATATGACTGAGAATGGGTTATTGCTCCGAAGATGTTCTTGACGATAGTTACCACAGTCATAATTTGGCCAGGGATCGGCTTACAGTAGTTTACAGAGTACTGTTCATTGTAAACACATGTGTATCAGATGCAAAGCCTCATCCTGACATGCTGAAATCAGGATAGTTGGGATCGAAACAACCTCAATACCGATGAAGCCATTCACAATAATAGCAATTGCTTGCCACGGCCAGTGTCACTGACACCCAACCGCGGCAACCCATTTTTATTAGATTGAATCAAAACGTCTCAAGACGACAAACTTACAACCATCCCAGTCAACCAAATAACCGTGTACTGCACTGAAGGCACTACTTAGTCTAATCTTATCTCGGCCTCTCTTATACTATACCCATAGTCCTCGCGGTCGCTCGCATATTAACCCAGTTACTTACCGGCCTGGCAGTTGATGGGCTAATAATAAGGAAAAGTACCCCCCTCCCCCCAATCCGTTGCACGAAGGATTTTAGTACCAGAAATCAGCTCCCTCTGCACAACTAAACCCTTCTAGCTACAAATTTTTTAGAACCTCTAATCTCTCTCTACAGAGCTGGATTCGCAATAGGATGGGTTTTCCTTGTCGCCCGCACAGGCATCCTCCTTCTAGAGTCCCCTTTATGCCATTTCTACCCATGTCCAGACTTTTCTCCACCTCTCTAGACGCTGTTCATCACAACCCCCTTTCTCAAGTTCTGGACCAACATTTCAGAATTTCAGAGCATTATACTAGACGCTTAATAAGCTGCTCGGGAGCAAGCGCGTTCGGCACCTTCTGTGTATAATTTGAGTTATAATTAATATTGCAATAAATTAAACGAGTAGGTGATATATAAGTCGTGGTATTAAGGGAAGAAAGGAGCTACTCGTTCTCGCGATATACTTTATTTACTATTGTTACACGCGGCTTAACAAGACACAGGCTCAGTCTGGCAGAGAATCACTTAAGAAACTCGCTAGGCTTGAATTTATATATAGCAGGCGAAATAAGGTGAGAATCTCGGGCAAAGCTATCGGAATTGTTTTTATCGGATAAATCAATACTTAAAAGGAGGCTGCGCTTTGATTGATTGATTGATTAATTGATTAATTTGCCTTTTTATATCCTATATCAGTCAAAGACTATATAGGATGGCTAGGCTCTCTAAGAGAGCTTCGCGGGTCTGATCACACGCAAAACGTGGAAACTAATTTTTAATTCGCGGGAGTAAAAATAAAAGCAAGCAAGAGCGTTAATATACCTTAAAGGGACTATATTAGCCGATTAAGAGACTAGTAGCCTTAACGTACCCTTTCCAAAAACCTCCCCCTATTAATAGTAGATAATGGGAGCGACGCTCCTACGACTTGAAAGCTCCCCGTATCTCTCTCTCCCCCTCCCCTCCTCCTTTACTACTCCCCTAAACCCTACTACTAGCCTTATAGCCCCGCTATTCTCTTTCCAAATTTCTCTCTATCGTTTTCTTTATAGTTATAGCTATCTTAAGCTTATATAAGTATGCCTTAGGGTAATATATTTAGCAAGAAGGCATAGAAACCAAAGAAAAGTAGATAATAAAGTTAATAAAAGTATAAAAGTAAGATAATTAAAGTTAAGATATAAATACTAATTTTATAGAAGCAGTTTCTATAAGATATAAAGCAGCTACTCTTAAGAAAGTATATAAATATAAGGTATATAATAAAAGGTTAATCGTTATAAGTTTATAGTAAGTATTACTTAAAGCAACGTTATCGCGAGCTTCTCTTAAGCGCGCGGATTATAGCTTCTAAGCGCTTAGATTATAAAAGCTATAAAAGAATACTAATAATTGTTGGGAATACTAGGTATAAGGTATAGCCACTAGGGCACGTGACTAGTCAACCTGTATTTAAGGGGCTCCTTGCCCTTACTTAATATATTATACCTTCTCTACCCAACCGCCGCTGCCCCTATTATTCCCGCGAGTACGAGGCCTAGGGGATTATAACCTATACTAGGTCTTTATTCTTAATAGGTTATAAGCCCGGGTTTTGCGTATAGTAAAAGTGTCTGGCATTACTCTGCTATAAGCAGTGGGAGCGTGTCTCCTAAGACTATAAACGTAGCGGTAAGCTTTACCGTAAGCGGTGGGAATAGCTCCCTAGACCGCAGAAGCAGGTAAGCTCTACCGTAAATAATAGGATAACCCTAAGACTATAAAAGCAATAGTAACCTCTACCGTAAGCGGTGGGAATAGCTCCCTAGACCGCAGAAGTAGGCAATACTCTGCCGTGAGTAGTGGGTAATTCCTAAGACTATAGAAGTAGCGATAAGCTCTACCGTAAGCAGTGGGAGTAGCTCCCGAGACTATAGCAAGCAGCTGGCTACTTGGAGCCTAGGTTTACTAGTATTTTAAGGAAAAGAAAACTAGCACAGCGTATAACGAGAGGCCGGGTAGCCTCTACTACTATAAAAGATAACCCGTTGAGCACGAGCAAGCTTGACACTAACTTAACAACTTATATAAATATCCGCTAGTTAGAGAATCTGCTAGCTAGAACTAGCTTATATAAACCGATAACCGTTAAGCACTCGTAAGCTTAATATAAGGACGAACTAGGAACCGCGATATTAATTAAAGAGAATACAAGCTTAATTGATTAATATAGGCTAGCACTAATGCTTGCTCGCTTAAATTAGAAACGTGTTTTTAAGCTCTTATAAGTATACTTTAAGTCAAAGGAATTATAGTATGCGATTAAGCTAAGCAACCTCTTAATTATATAAAAGGACGAAGCTACTATTCAATATACTCTCCTCTTATATCTAAATAAGTTCGATAAAGAGGAGATAAAGGAGAAGAAATCGAAGGAGGCGTGGAATTACCTCTAAAAGAAATACTTATATATAAGACTAGTTGCGGACCGCATAAACCTTTAAGAGCTTTATAGCTTTTAGCTTAGAACCCTCTTTATTAACAATGCCTAGGTTAAGCTTAAAGAGCTATGCCGCCGCGTTGTTATAGCAAATCCGACTTAGAAAGCAAGCTTAACTAAGAGCGCTAAGACAACGCAGGGTTATAAGCATTAAGAGCAAGCAAAGCAAGCAGGAGAAGCCTAAGGCCAAGGTCTATTCGAGGATTTAAAGCTAAGGAAGAAA